>SEYY01025162.1:0-15000 GCA_009176605.1 Armadillidium nasatum
GGTGATGTTTGAAGGAAAAAGCGTCATGTTGGAAACCATGGAGTAAGGTAGACTGCTGATTGAAGCTCCAGTGTCAAGTAGAAATAAGGTACTTGTGCCAAAGATCTTGGTAGTAATTGTAAGCTGCGAACTGGATATGGCACAGATTTCAGTCCGCTCTTCTAGTTTTCCGACGGGGCAGGTGAAGAAGATCTTGGGGCAGGTGAAGAAGATCTTGAAGGTGCCCTAGAATTTGGTAGGATATTTAGTCCTGTTTTGTTAGGCCATTTGCACCATTTCTTGCAAGACTTTGAATCTGGGCGGTTGAAGATATGACCTCTACAAATTATATGTCTCTGATTTTGATGGAAAGGCATGAGTCCAAGAGAAGTGTAATTTGTAGGTCTTGTTGAAGGAGAAGCTACCGCAGATGATGGTTGGTGATACAGCCATGACTGTAGTAGGATGGTCCATTATTAGTAAGTCATTGGCAAGTTCTCCGAGTTGTTGAAGCGTGAGGGTAGTGTGGGAAGCTAATACAGTTCGTACGTTGCCAGGAAGAGTTTTCAAAAACTGCATTCTCACAATGTCTTCTCCTATGTTTAATTTGCCGGCCTGTCTGAGCATGTCCAGTAGATAGATAGAGGGCTTGCCACTGTAAGTTTGCTTGGACATAAGATCGTTAAAAAGTTCCAGTTTTGACTTTTCAAAAGTGGTAGTAACTGCCTTTTTTAAGCGATCATAGTCCTCTGCTTCCAGCTCTGGTTGTGGAATTCTGTCCAAAACTTCGGTAGGGAGTTGAGACAAAGCGTGGAAGTACTTCGTTTTTGTAGTTGAAATTCTCGCCAGATGAAATTGGGCTTCTAGGACACGAAACCATGTTGGCACGGAGGTTTCAGAGAAAGTGGGCGGCTTTATTTTCACAGAAGAGATGTGTCCCTCTCCTGCTCCTTCTGGATTGTCCGGGTCCATAGTGTAGTTGTCCAGAAAATCTGAACACACTCTCGAGTCACCAATTATATAGTGACCTAACTATCTCTGTCTTGACCAATGTATGGTCCAGGAGGTCACTACACTTTGTTGTAGCGAAGGGGATCGTCAGGAAGGCTGGGTGTTTCCTAATTCCCTTTGTGGAATGCCGACTGGTAGGCGTGTGGTAGCCACCACTTCTCTTCAGGCCCGTGGAACGTCTGTAGCCTCAGGTGGAAGGCTACTTCAAAAGGTGAACCACAGTCGAGGGCAAAAGGAGCTGCCAAACTGGGTTTCCTTTTTGGTAGCAGAGGCGTTGGAACTTCTTCTTCTAAGGGCAGCTTCTTTGGACTTCTGCTTGGGACTGCTTCTTCTAGGGCTTCTGCTTGGGACGTCTTCTTCTAGGGCTTTTGCTTGGGACGTCTTCTTCTTGGGCAGCTTGGCTGTAGAGGCGGATTCTTCTTTGGCTCCTCGGAATAAAGGGAAAGGTTACTACTTATTCTATACCTTCTGAAAATTATCTCAATAGTTTGAGGAAGGTGTAAGGAAAAAGTAGTTGTTTTTCCACTTTATTTATTATTTTTAACAAAAATAGTTAACAAAGTTATGATTTTTAAAGTTTTACAAATTGACATTTAAATAGTATACAAAATCTTATTTATTTAAATCAGAAAACATTATTTTATAATAAATTTAAATTTTACATATAAAAGTACATTATAATTTAAATTATGACATAAACATTTATTTTATTAAAAATAAAGTACAAAATAATATAAAATAAATACATTTTTACATTTTATAATAGTTTCTCATAATAATTTTATTTAATTCAAATTTGCCGCTAAAATATTTGAGCGGGAAAGCTAAATGTAGACCTAGGTCTACAGTCAATTAATATTTTGTTATGCCAATAATTTAAAATTTACATTATATTTTAATTGTTTTATTTTTTACAATAATAGTTTATATTTTTATATATTTATTAAAATTACTTTTATTACAAAAAGAAACTTTATTTTTAATTATCACTAGTTTTACCAGTCTTTTTCTTATTAAAACACTATTCACAATTTCACTAGTTAACGTTTTAAAATATTTTTTTATTAAAGAAAACGTTATTTTATATTTTGGGTAACTACACTATATATATATATATATATATATATATATATATATATATATATATATATATATATATATATATATATATATATATATATATATATATATATATATATATATATATATATATATATATATATATATATATATATATATATCTCTTGTGTTGTGCAAAAGCCATGGGCCAACAAAATTTCCATTAGAGTTGAGGAAATATTGGAATCGTAATCGATCGAAAGTCGACATGTATATATACGGCGTTTGAAGGTGTGCAAGTCAAAAGAAGTTGAAAAAATAGGTAAACCGAGTGTGCTCTAAGCTTTCCAACAGAGTACATGAAAGATTGAGAATAGCGGTTAAGTCTGGTGTCAGAGTAAGACAGAGAAAGGATGAGACTGTGTAGAAAGGTGTATCTCACGTGCCCTATATATATATATATATATATATATATATATATATATATATATATATATATATATATATATATATATATATATATATATATATATATATATATATATATATATATATATATATAATGGACGTTGTTCATACTTATTTGGAGAAAAAATCGGTTATTGGAGGTGGTTCCTCTCATATAGTCCATCTTGAGAAATATAGAATCAAGGGGGTTTCACTCTCCTACTCTCACTGATTCTCTACAACCTCTCTCTTGCTTTCAAACTGTTTCATCACTCTCATTAGAATAAAACTATTACAACAAACACAGTTAACTTGAATGTGGCTTGAGTGACTCGTCAATCTACACAGCCTTATTGTTTCTCTGTACAACTTTGTGACATTATTAGTCTTAACCATTTATTCATTCTTTCATGTTCTGTACTGATAAAGTTTGAAACACACTTCCTTCATCTATTTTCCACACTTCTTAACTTATATATACATTCAGCACCATGTCGGCCATTGATTACGGAACCACTCATTTAATCTGCCTAACTCTGATGGATACCATATGAGCTTTGAGCCTTTCCCAGAGTATATATATATATATATATATAATATATATATATATATATATATATATATATATATATATATTATATATATATATATATATATATATATATATATATATATATATATTAAATAATTCTCTTTAAATCAATTATGAGCTTAAAGTGTTTTTAAATATTTTTCATCAGTATCTGAATAATAAGCAAAGAAAATTTAAAGATTGAAAATATTACTTCATGATAATAAATTATAGTAAAATTCCTCAATGATAGATACAGTCACCACATAATTACTACGTCATCAGGTCTTAAAAAATTTGTATAAATTAATGCTTGCCAATTAGGAAAAAAATAAGCAAACTTTTAACAGAAATAAAAAACAAAAAACATTCACAAGTTTGTTTTAAAAGCAATCAAAGATGGCTCCATCGGGTGCGTTGGTGGTCAGGCTCAATGCCGTTCTTGGTGCGGGCCCTGGTGCGCACCGCAACAATAGTTGCCGTATTCTACGATGATCCCCTATCACTGATTGGAAAATTTAGAAATTTAAGGTATATATATATATATATATATATATATATATATATATATATATATATATATATATATATATATATATATATATATATATATATATATATATATATATATATATATATATATATTTCGGTTCGTTGGTTTTAAAGCTAGTTTTTTGAGTTTTATTTAAGTTCCCTGTAAGGTTTTCATTCTTCAGAGGGACTCCACTGAGTCCTATGCTTGGCTGATGCTTTTCTCTGTGCTCTGTGGCCCTATGACTTGTTCTTTTCGGTCATCAACTTCTCAGATCTCAGATGGTAAATCTCTCATATCTTTGATCTTTCATTATAATGATTCACTTTTCACTTTCCTACCTCTTCTTCTCATGTCACCCGCTGGAAGGGAGGCATACAAACAATGTTCCTTATCGACCTCTCACCCTTTATCATTTGGGAGTTGGCAACCTCTCGAAATAGGGTTAGTGTTTGCCTTAGCGAACGGTCTTCATCTTTTAAATAATTTATTCATCATTTAAGGTCTATATTTTAATTTCCACTTTGTTGATCACCACCTCTCTTCTTGAAGACAGCACCTCTTCTTCATAACTGAAACTCAGGTGCTTGGGCATTCTAAATACAAACCTTTCTCTGACCTTTCTTAATGTCCTTATCCTCTGCTTTCAATTAAAGGCGGAGGTTTTGCATATGTGCTTGAAATTGTTTTTTGTTCTCATGTCAAAATTCATGGTCTCCTGTACTTTCCACCGTGTGGCATAAGTTTTCTAGCCAATCTACGAGTAAATTCGTTTATCCTGTTTATTTATTTCCTAACTCTACTTAATATCCTAAATTCTTCTACTATTTGAACTCTAAAATAGAGGACATTCTTTCTTCATCTTTCTCTGAAATCATGTATTCTTCTGATTCTCAAAATGTAGCCTGTGAACCAGCCTCCCTCTTCTCTATCCAAAATAACCTTGCTGTGGAAATGAGTCTAACATTCTAAACTTTTTCTTAACTTCTAATTCTTCTCATTATTCCGTTAAACTCTATCCACCTCTGGGTTCTACGATCACTTTTTTATCTCTGTATCCTCTTCTATAACTTCAAGTCTTTCACAAGAAAGACTTCGAACTATTGCGAAGAAACAGTTTTGGCATTTCTATACAGCAAATTGATGACTTACGGTCGTACTTCTTTGACTTCCCTTGGAAGGGATCCTTAGAACTTCACAGAACGCAGCTGCGTACATCCCGTGTTTTTCCCCTTCAGCTAAATCTAACAAACCTTTGTTTAACTTTGCTTATACAAGGGCTATTCGCAGCAGAAATGCTGCCTTCAAGAACTACTTGCTCATTGAAACTCCTGCAACCTATATTTCATCATGGAATCATAAAATAATCCATTCTGCGTAACATTGAAAAGTCTTTTCATTGCAGAAAAAATAATAATCTTCATGGTTCCTCTACTTCGCGTCCTTTCTGGCATTTTAAGAAAAATGCCTCTTCCTCTTTCACTCCTCTAGCATTTTCGAAAGGAAAAACTGCTGTTTTATTTTCTGATAAAGCTTAACTCTTCGCTACTTTATACACAAGTCTAGAGATAGTCCTCCTCCTCCAATTCCTTTTAATTCCTTTATGCTTAGCATTGTAATATCTTCTCAATATATTGCAATACTGAGCTTAACCCTCAAAAGAAGAAATGTCCTGATTGCATCTAATGCGATTAAAACTTTAGTCTGACCTTAACATTCTTGATGTTTCTTCAATCGTAATTTTTCTTAGAAGAATCTCGTTATTTCTCTTTCTAAAATAACTTCTAAGATGACAGGTGCTTTGAGGCACCTTCGTAATTACTTTACGCCACCTCAGACACCCATAAGGATTTTGTTGGCTCTAGTATGGAGTATGTCTGACAAACATGTGGGGTTTCAACTCATACAGCTTTAACTTTCTCAGTCACTCTGTCAAACCCTCTGACCACAAACTTAACAGCTATCCTCAATCTGGAATTTACTCTATTGGAACACAGCTCCTTTAGCTATATTCTCAACTTTCTTTCACTTTTACACCTGAAAGCGTCAAGTTTTGCGACATGCTATTTTTTCTTAGAAGAATCTCGTTATTTCTCTTTCTAAAATAACTTCTAAGATGACAGGTGCTTTGAGGCACCTTCGTAATTACTTTACGCCACCTCAGACACCCATAAGGATTTTGTTGGCTCTAGTATGGAGTATGTCTGACAAACATGTGGGGTTTCAACTCATACAGCTTTAACTTTCTCAGTCACTCTGTCAAACCCTCTGACCACAAACTTAACAGCTATCCTCAATCTGGAATTTACTCTATTGGAACACAGCTCCTTTAGCTATATTCTCAACTTTCTTTCACTTTTACACCTGAAAGCGTCAAGTTTTGCGACATGCTTACCTTTTAAATGGACTTGTTTACGGTGATTTCCTAATTCTAGTGGAAATTAGTAGAGAACTGGAATTTAACAACCAGGGACCTTATATATATATATTTATATATATATATATATATATATATATATATATATATATATATATATATATATATATATATATATATATATATATATATATATATATATATATATATATATATATATATATATATATATATATACTCTGGTGGCCAAAGGTCAGAGAGCTACTAATTTCCATAAGAACTGAGGAGATATCTGAATCGTGGTCTGAGAGAGAGAGAGAGAGAGAGAGAGAGAGAGAGAGAGAGAGAGAGAGAGAGAGAGAGAGAGAGAGAGAGAGAGAGAGAGAGAGAGAGAGAGAGAGAGAGAGAGAGAGAGAGAGAGAGAGAGAGAGAGAGAGAGAGAGAGAGAGAGAGAGAGAGAGAGAGAGAGAGAGAGAGAGAGAGAGAGAGAGAGAGAGAGAGAGAGAGAGAGAGAGAGAGAGAGAGAGAGAGAGAGAGAGAGAGAGAGAGAGAGAGAGAGAGAGAGAGAGAGAGAGAGAGAGAGAGAGAGAGAGAGAGAGAGAGAGAGAGAGAGAGAGAGAGAGAGAGAGAGAGAGAGAGAGAGAGAGAGAGAGAGAGAGAGAGAGAGAGAGAGAGAGAGAGAGAGAGAGAGAGAGAGAGAGAGAGAGAGAGAGAGAGAGAGAGAGAGAGAGAGAGAGAGAGAGAGAGAGAGAGAGAGAGAGAGAGAGAGAGAGAGAGAGAGAGAGAGAGAGAGAGAGAGAGAGAGAGAGAGAGAGAGAGAGAGAGAGAGAGAGAGAGAGAGAGAGAGAGAGAGAGAGAGAGAGAGAGAGAGAGAGAGAGAGAGAGAGAGAGAGAGAGAGAGAGAGAGAGAGAGAGAGAGAGAGAGAGAGAGAGAGAGAGAGAGAGAGAGAGAGAGAGAGAGAGAGAGAGAGAGAGAGAGAGAGAGAGAGAGAGAAGAGAGAGGTCAATTTGAAAGATTTTATTTTATTATTAAAAAAGTTCACATCTCGCTGGTATTGCCCTACTCTAGGAGGGGAACTTTTCTAGGTAGTAAATACTTAGGGTCCACAAGCTGGATCAAACCGGCGCCCTCAAGCACGTGAGTCAATCCGTTATATATATATATATATATATATATATATATATATATATATATATATATATATATATATATATATATATATATATATATATATATATATATATATATATATATATATATATATATATATATATATATATATATATTATATATATAGTTCACCACCACTCAAGGGCAAAGCCCTTTTCAAGGAGGGAGCGTATACATAGAGAAAAGATGAAGAAAATCCACCCAGAACCAGAACCTTAAGTACATCTCTCAGGTGGGCACAGACGGAAGCCTTGAAGAGAGGAAGACTAAATGCAGGAGGAAAAATAAATTATGGTGAAGAGTTCCACAGAACAGATGTTACTGAAAAGAAGGAAGCACCACAACGGGCAAGCCTGGGGTTTCCAGCATCCATTCAAAATTCGTGAGAAAAAAGGGCACCCCTTTTGCAACGAGGGCGACACAATGGTGGTGGAATGCGAGAAACAAATTTCCTCGTGCACTTGCCTTCGTAGTATCTATAGAAAAGAGATAAAGCACCAACGTCCCGACGCAGAGAGAGGGTCAAGAGAGTTTGAAAGAAGGGTACAATTTATTAATCTTTTACCCTTGGACTCAACTTTATCCAAGAGAGTGGAGGAACAGGAACCCAGGAACCCCCCCCCCTCTCCAAATGTGAGAACAGTACTCCATACAAGGGTGGATAAGACCCTAATATAATTGGAGTAACTGCTCAGAAGAAAAATATTCTCGCAACCTGAATAGTACTCCCAGCTTCTTAGAAGCCGCCTTACCAACCATTGTGATATGTGGTTTCCAAGACAATTGATTGTTTATACTTAAACTAAGAATGATATTGTTATTTACAGGTGAGACGGGGGAGCCATCGAAGAGGATAGGAAAAAAAAGTTAGGAGGTGCTTTTGAGAGGGAGAGGTGAAGAAGTTCTGTTTTTAAAGAGTTGAATTTCACAAGGTTGCTATGACCCCAACGGGAAACCTCATCCAGATCGACAAGAATAGAATCGGAAAGTTGAAGACGAGAAGAAACTCTAGAAGCAAAAGAAGGAACAGATTTGAAATTAGTAAAAAAACGGAGAGTTGAGTCATCAACATAAGAGTGAACTGAATTGGAAGTACAGTTGAGAAGATCGTTAATGAAAAGTAAGAATAAAGTTGAATATAAAACAAAACCCTGAGGAACAGCACAATTGACAGAAAAGGAAGAAGAGGTCGCTCAATCTACAAGTGCCGAAATAGAACGATCTGAGAAATAACTACACAACGAGGAAACCCAAAGGAAGGGAGCTTAGAGAACAGCGACGCACGCCATACCCTGTCAAAAGCTTGGATATGTCAAGCGCCACCACACAAGATTCCCCGAAGTCTCTAAGGGCAGAAGATTATATATCAGTAAGATAGGAAAATAAGTCACCAGCTGTGCTGTATAAAAATAATAATTACAAGTTCTGAATCCGTAATTTATTCTAAATCTTATTTATTTCTCTTTGTGTTGCTGCTTCTGGTTTGACGCCATCCTTTAGTTCCAGCTAGGGAGACCGTAGGTTCTCTGGCCTACTTTATAATACATTTAATTATTGTGTTTGTCTTTTTTTATTAAAATTTCCTTCGTCTATTTCATTTGTTTAAAGCGAAGAAAAAATTGAAGGCAAGATAATTATGTATTCCTTTTATTATTACTACCCATTATCTACAAACTACTCTTCATATATATATATATATATATATATATATATATATATATATATATATATATATATATATATATATATATATATATATATATATATATATATATATATAAATATATATTTAAAAAAAAAAAAAAAAAAAAAAAAAAAAATTTAAATAAATAAAAATCTTTATATATATATATATATATATATATATATATATATATATATATATATATATATATATATATATATATATATATATATATATATATATATATATATATATATATATATATATATATATATATATATATATATATATATATATATATATATATATATATATATATATATATATATATATATATATATATATATATATATATATATATATATATATATATATATATATATATATATATATATATATATATCGTCCAATCGTATATGGCCTGATAATTTCATATTGATTTCATGAACTGAAAGGAACTGAGAAATTAAAATTGCGATAACTTATTTCCTTCTCATCCTGTCAATATAAATAAATCTTGATGGCATTGAGGATTGTGTGAATTACACCTTTTTTATCTAAATAATTATATTTCTTTGTATACCCAACCATTTTGTTCAATTTTATTTTCAATTTTTCCCCGTGAATAGCAGAAAAACGATTATATATATAAAAAAAAATTATAAAAATAATAATTAAAATAGAAACAAAGATTATAGATATGTTTTGAAAATTTCATAATGATCTGAAGAACTGAAAAATATAGCAATTTTATACTTGTGACAAATAAATAACTATACCGAAATTTGGCAGCAAATATGAAAAATCCACCAAATTTTTACATTTAGATAATATAGCCATCTTTGTATATTTTAAGTGTCAAGACACTTCGGCAAAAGTATTTTCTCGTCATTCAAATAGCTTAAAATCATACTTTTATTTTCAAATGAAAATACAAAAACATTTTTATGGAGAAAAGAAATTTGTTTGCAGTAGATACTTTAGAGGTAGATAACCTCTGCTCTTTGACTTTATTTTTAAATTTTTTTTTACAGGTTACTACCATAACAATGCAAGAAAGAAGACCTATCCAAACCTAATCCTAACATAAACCTCTTCAGTGAGACAGACGCAGGATTTAATTTTAAAGGGAAAAAGATTAAATACAGCAGGAATAGATGAAGGCAGGCAATTACACAGAGGTAATCAGAATGAAGGAAGCACCATAGCAAGTAAGCTTAAAGTTTCCAATATTCACACGAGATTCATACACGAACAGGAAACCCCTCGTGTTGTGAGGTTGACGTAAATGGGATGGAATGACAAAAGTCAATTCCCTTGAGCACTTCCACTGTAGTACCTATGGAAAAGAGACAGTGTTCCAGTGCAATGTCTCAGATTTAGACAATAAAGAGACTTTGAATGCAGAGGCAGTTTATTGGATTTTAGTCATACACTCAACTCTATAAAAATGAATAATGGAACAGTAATCCTGCCAATTGTGAGAACAGTACTACACACTAATTTTTTCTGGTGATCTTTATATATATATATATATATATATATATATATATATATATATATATATATATATATATATATATATATATATATATATATATATATATATATATATATATATATATATATATATATATATATATATATATATATATATATATATATATATATATATATATATATATATATATATATATATATGCAGGGTGATTCACATCGATTTTACAAACTTCGATAGATGGAAGATGATATTATCACAATGAAATTCCACCGAATACATATAGAGCCGTAGGCCTCTCGTTTACATTATATCGAGAGGACAAAATGGGGAATGTTACAAACACCATACATTATAATTAAAGACAATGTAATTCCCAATGTGAGGATGCGATGACTACAGTGTACAAAAATGGTAGGTGACGTCATCACCAGCACAAATCGTATTCCGATCAACAATTATTACCGAGTGATAACGGAAACACTGGGATGACTATGTCTGACGTAACAGACATGCCAGAACACATGCCGTACGTCTGACGCGGGTGCACGGCCAGCCCCAGGTACAGTTTATAGATGATAGGTACGCTTATATTGTGTTTGTGTATTCTCCTATGTTCCCTGCTACTTAATAATCTATGGTGTTTGTTTCATCCCCAAATTGTCAACTCGATATCACGTAAACGAGCGGCTTACGGCCCTAAATGCATTCGATGAAATTTCATTGGGATGATGTCACCTTCTATCTGCCGAAGTTTACAAACAATGTAGCTCAGTGGGTTAAGTCAGTTTTTCTCTGGCTTAAAGGAACGAGGTTCGCCCCTCGTTCTCGCGTGTGTACTGTATAGTATACAAATCGAGGCTCGAACCTCCAGTTACCTGAACGGACATAAAAAATTGTCGTTTGTAGGAGATTTTCTGCAGTTAATTAATTAATTTCAGTTTACGGCAAGGTGTATTATTACGCTAATCTCAATACTCACATATCGCTTAAAAACATAGCCAACACTTACAACATTCCATGCTATTTCAACATATACAATATCACATTCTCTCTAAATTGCTCCTACAGAGAAGGTCGCCTATCAAGGATTTGAAATCACGCCCACCGGAGGAAAAAATTAACTTGATTGATCTGTACCGGAGCAGGATTTCCCTATCCAAAAATCCAAATAATCTGTATAACTTATCATCTTGGTCAGAAATAACACATAACTCAATTTCCCTAAGAACCCTATCGAATAGGGCGAATAACTTTAAAAAAAAAAAAAAAAAAAAAAAAAATAAAAAAAAAAAAAAAAAAAACCGCACTCCTCGAAAAAAAAAAAAAAAAAAAAAAAAAAAAAAAAAAAAAAAAAAAAAAAAAAAAAAAAAAAAGCATCTCTCACTAATTCTCTCGTCTCTTTCTGCCCGTCGAATTGTTGTGTAGGCAATTTTATGTATATATATATATATATATATATATATATATATATATATATATATATATATATATATATATATATATATATATATATATATATATATATATATATATATATATATTATATTTCCTCCGGTGGGCAAAGGCCAGAGGTCTACCAAATTCCACCGGAGTTGGGAAGGATCTAAAATCTTGGTCGATGGAGGCCAACGTGTCTAGATACATGGCGTTTGAAAGTATGCAAGTCAAAGGAAGTTGGGAAAACAGATGAAGGGAGTGTGTTCCAGACTTTACCAGTAGAGTATATGTAAGATTGAGCATAGCGGTTAAGTCTGGGGTCAGAGAGTTGGACAGAGAAAGGATGAGACTGTGTAGAAAGGCGTGTCTCACGAGCTCTTCTCAATGGAGGAGGTATGCGACGAGAGAGTTCAGAAGAGCTGTGTCCGTTGTAATAGCGATAGTAAAGAGAGAGTGACGCAAAAATTCGACGGGCAGAAAGAGATTGAAGAGAGTTAGTAAGAGCTGGAGAGTTGATGAGACGAAATGCCCTAGACTCCACCTTCTTTAGGAGAGCCGTGTGTGTGGAACAACCCCAGATGTGCGAAGCGTACTCCATACAGGGGTGAACAACACCCCTATACAGAGCAAGCAACTGGGGTGGCGTGAAGTAATTCTGAAGGCGCCTCAGAACACCCAACCTCTTAGAAGCTTGTTTAGATAGAGAAGTAATGTGATCTTTCCAAGAAAGATCACGAGAAAAAGAAACACCAAGAATATGAAGAACAGATGAGTTGTGTTTTCGAAGAAGATATCATAGTTGTGTGGAAAATTGTGTCGAGTGGATAGATGAAGAAATTGAGTTTTTGAAGCATTGAAAACAACCATGTTTTCTCTGCCCCAATTTGAAATACGAGAAAGATCAGAGGTTAGTTGCTCCAAGGCTACCCTTCTCGAGTCTATCAACTGCTGTTGGGTGGGACGTTTTTCAAACTGGAAGGAATAATGAAGGGTGGAGTCATCAGCATAGGAGTGGATAGGAGATGAGGTAATAGAGAGAAGATCATTAATGAAAAGTAGAAAAAGTGTTGGGGATAGGACAGAACCTTGAGGAACACCACTATTAATAGATTTAAAGGAAGAACGGTGGCCGTCTACAACAGCAGCTATAGAAAGACCGGAATGGAAATTAGAGAGAAGATCACAGAGAGAAGGATAGATACCGAAAGAGGGAAGTTTAGAAATCAAAGCTTTGTGCCATACTCTATCGAAGGCTTTCGATATGTCCAGCGCGACAGCAAAAGATTCACCGAAATGCCGAAGAGCTGAGGACCAAGAGTCAGAGACATGGGAAAGAAGATCACCAGTAGGGCGTTGCTTACGAAAGCCATACTGGCGATATGAGATAAGATTAGAAGAATTGAGATGTTTCCAAATCTTCCTGTTAAGGATAGATTCGAAAACTTTAGAGAGAACGGAGGTCAAAGAAATAGGACGGTAGTTGGAGGGTTGAGAGGAGTCCCCCTTCTTCGGCACAGGCTGAATGAGCGCACGTTTCCAGCAAGAAGAGAAGGTTGAAGTAGAAAGACAAAGACGAAAAAGTTTACCGAGGCAGGGTGCAAGCTCGGAAGCACAAGTTTTGAGAACCACAGGAGGAATACTATCGGGACCGTACGCCTTTTTAGTATTAAGCTCAGAGAGAGCAGAAATGACATCTTTAGAAGAAATTCTAATTTTAGGCATAATTGAGTTAGAGGGGGTTGAAGGAGGAGGAATAGCTCCGGAATCGTCTAAGGTTGAATTATAGGCAAAGGTTTGAGCGAAGAGTTCAGCTTTAGAAGAAGGTAAAACAGCAGTTGTGCCGTCGGAAGATATTAAAGGAGGGAAAGAGGAAGAAGCAAAGTTAGAATTGAAATTTTTTGCAAAATGCCAGAATGAACGTGAAGAAGAGGAACCAGAAAGATTATTGCATTTTCTACGGAGAAAGGAGTTTTTAGTGTTACGAAGGATAGATTTTGCACGATTCCGGGATGAAATATAAGTAGCGTGAGTTTCTGGAGTTTGAAGACGACGGTAATCCCTGAAGGCAGCATCCCTGCGGCGGGTAGCGCGAGAACAAGCAGAGTTAAACCAAGGTTTGTTAGGTTTAGTAGAAGGGAAATAATATGGAATGTACGCCTCCATGCCTGAGAGAATCACCTCGGTAATGCGTTCTGCACACTCCGAGGGACCCCTCCAACGGAAGCAATAATCATTCCACGGGAAATCGAAAAAGTACGACGGAAGTCCGACCAGCTTGCGGCACCGAAATGCCACAAACGTTTAATTTCAAAAGAAGGGGGCTTTCCTGCGGAAGACTTGAAGAGATAGATGATGATACAGAGATAAGAAGGTGATCGGAGGAACCCAGAGGAGGAAAGAGCTTAGCAGTATAAGGAGAAGGATTAGAAGTTAGGAAAAGGTTTAGAATATATATATATATATATATATATATATATATATATATATATATATATATATATATATATATATATATATATATATATATATATATATATATATATATATATATATTATCGCATTTACAACGGACACTTCTCTTCTGAACTCTCTCATCGCATACCTCCTCCACTGAGTTAGGCTTGTGCGACACGCCTTTCTACACAGTCTCATCTTTTATGTTCAACTCTGAGACCCTAGGCCTAACCGCTATGCTCAGTCTTAAATGTGGTCTACTGGTAAAGTTTGGAACATGCTCCCTTCATCTATTTTTTCCAATTTCCTATTACTTACACACCTTCAAACGCCGTGTATCGAGACATGTCGGACTTTAATTTGACCACGATATATATATATATATATATATATATATATATATATATATATATATATATATATATATATATATATATATATATATATATATATATATATATATATATATATATATATATATATATATATATATATATATAAGTTAGAAAATGCTGATAAGCATTTGAAAAATTGTGAGAATTAAAAACCTCTATAAAATAATCGAATGTTAAATAACATCAAATGTTGGGAGGGGTTGTAACCCTCTTAGCCCCCCTTGCATATATGCTTTGGGCAAATAATTGTCTGTGTGATTAACTATTTCCACTATATATATATATATATATATATATATATATATATATATATATATATATATATATATATATATATATATATATATATATATATATATATATATATATATATATATATATA
>SEYY01025162.1:20000-23917 GCA_009176605.1 Armadillidium nasatum
TAATAATAATAAAGCTAAATAAATATATAAATAACTAATGAATTAATAGAACTTCTAGCCTAACTGTTCTTTATGCAGCATTGGGCTCTTACATAGAATTACAATACAAACTTGCTTTTATGTAGAAATTAATAGACATTTTATGAAAATTTCAATTGCCTTAGCCTAACCTGAAAATACGTAGGCTAAGCTATTCTATACAACGTCAGGGTGATACTTTAGAATAGCGCGCATAATTTTTTTAAAAAGTTTACCAGTGTATCAAATGAACAGTAATAAGTGACAGTGAATTGGTGAACTTTTATATTTAATAAAATATAACATTTAAGTAATATTCGAAAACAATTAATAATTAAAATAAATAAATACATAAGTAAATAATTAAATATATGGGTGCTAGAACATTATAACCGTAAAGAAGAAATTAAATTGAAACAACCCACTTACTGTTTTGGAAAAAAAAAAAAAAAAAAAAAAAAAAAAAAAAAATTAGAAATAAATAAATAAAACTATAAAACCAAATAGATATAACAATTCTACGATGCCTTCAAGAAAAAATAATAAAATAGGCATAACAATAACAACATTCTAGAGACTTCGGCTTCTGGCATTTCAATAACTCCCCTGGAAGATGATACTGAAGCTCGACCTAATGAAACCAATAACAGAGGCACAGGTAGGCCAATTCAACGAACTTCAGAAAGAAGTTCCTCCAGTGGAAGTACATCCTCCAGAAGTCCGTCACCTCAAAATAGGAAAACTCTTACTACACAAGATTTACCAAAATTTGATAAGAGAGATATAGAAAGTTGGTTAAACAAAGTGGAATGGCTTTTCCTGCTTTATTGTGTGAATAAGCCTATTGAAAGAACTCAACTTATCGGACCATTGTTACCATCGGCCATTATATCCAAAATTCAACCACCTTTAACTGAGAATACTTATGATGAGTTGAAAAAAGTTTTGAGAGCTACATATTCACCTTCAGCCCAGGAAAGAGTTGCAGACTTGTTTCAACAGAAATTAAAATCTGGTGAAAAACCCTCAGAATATTTGAATAGAATAAGACATTCACTTGGAGATTCTCCATTCGAAAGTATGATTCAGAATAATGAAACAGTCGCAAAAGAAATGTTCTTACAAGTATTACCTGAGGATATTGCAGCAACGCTCGAAGTATTAACAGGAGATTTATCAATTTATAAGATGGCCGAAGCTGCTGACAAATATATGAGTCGCAGAAGCAGAATTGCAGCAAACCCTTATCATAATGAATCTGTTAATGCCATATCCCCTTTTGCTACAAGAACCAGAGAACTCACACCTCCACCTTCAAATTCTTTCCTTGCACCGCGAGGTGGCTAAACTTTCCACCCAAGTTGCAGAGGCTATTAAAAAGATAGACGACTTTTCAACAAAGCTTCATAAAATAGATATAAGAGTAACAAGACTTGAAGATAGTCGAACAAGAGGTTACTCAAATAGGGGCAGATCACCTTCAAGTTATAGACCAGAAGGTGCTCTTTGCTACTATCATTACAAGTTTCGAGAAAAAGCTACAAGATGCCAAGGAGGTACTTGTCGATGGGCACCCAGGGAAGCCCAACTTTCAACGTCAGGACCATCTCCTTCAACCCCGCCGGGAAACGGATCTTAGGGGCTAACATCAGCCCCTCAAAAGAGAAATTAAAAGTGAAATTTAAAAATAAAGTGAAGTGTATAATAGTTAGTGATAAAAGTGTTAATATTAAATATGAAAAATTAAGAAAGGAAGAAGGTAAAAGCTACTCCCAGGCAAATGAGGTTTATAGTATTGCAAATAATGATACAAATTCATTGCATGCTTTTATAAATAAGGTAAATTATAACAATGCTCAACTTCATGAGAATGAAATTGCTACTACTGATTTAAAACCATCTGTTTTAAACGAAAGAGTATCTCAGTCTACTGAACTTAAGCATTGTTCTGAGTATAATAGTTTTAAAAATAAAAATCTGCATTCACAACATGGTGAAAGGCCAGTCCTTGAACAAGAGCCATCAGCTCTTTGCAAATATACTGCGATGCCTGTTGAAAATGCAAATTTTTATAAGGGTACGACTCCAAAAATTATGAATGTTTTAAATATGTCTAAACCCAATTTACAATTCAACAGTCTATACCGTATTTTTGATGCTAACTCTAAAGAGTTATTTGTTATAGATTGTGGAAGTACAGTATCCATTATTAAGGCTTCAGCAGAATATAAAAAAGAACCAATTGGTTTTCTTACTGCTGCTAATGGATCTCAAATAAATATATATGACGTTGAAACAAAAAGGTTAAATTTTTTATTGCGTAGAGATTATGAACATACATTCTTAATCTGTGATGTAATTAGTAATATTCTAGGAATAGATTTCTTTCATAAATATAACTTTTTAATAGATTTTAGTAATCATACAATTATTGATGCTAAGACAAAAAGCTCTTGTGATGTAATTGTAGGAAATGATGTGGAGTCTGTACCCATAAAAAGAATTGATCATATTGTAAATGTTACTCTATCTCCCAAATTGCCTTCCGCGCCTTCTCTTTATTCTAATCTATTATTTAATTTTAAGGAAATATTTACTGATTTATATTTAAATAGTAGCTCAGAGTTATGTAATAATGGTAATACAATGGTAAATGAAAATATACTTAATGGTAAAATTAATGCTGGGGGTAGCAACATAAACAATTCTTCCTGTATGTATAAAAATAATAAAATTAAAAATAGAAGTGAAATAAATAATAGTGATAGCAGTGAATATACAAATAAAGTGTTAAAATTTCCCCTTACATCCCCAGAATATGAGGCCTTAAAAGAGTTAGTCCCATATAAATTTGAGGTAAGAGGACCTCCCATAAATATAAAAAGCAGAAGAATTCCGACATGCCTATATGACAAAGCTAAAGTGGAAATAGGCAAGTTAGTTAATGCTGGGGTCTTATCTCCTTCACATTCACCATGGGGGTTTCCAATTTCCGTTTTGCCAAAACCCTCAGGTGGAGTCCGCATTGTAGCTGACCTGAGGCTTCTTAACAAAAGAGCAGTTCGAGACAACTTCAGTTTACCCAATTTAAATGATTTTTCTAATATACTTTCTGGTGCTAAAGTGTTTTCTGTCCTTGATCTTAAGAAGGCCTTCTATAATTTAAAAGTTCACCCCGATTGTAGAAAGTTTTTAACAATTAACACCCCATATGAAAGTTTTTCGTATAACAGTATAGTTGAAGGTTTTCATTCTAGTCCCACCAGTTTCACTAAATATATCTCTATAATTCTTTCTCGTATTCCTAATATTTTCATCTATATTGATGACATCCTAATTGCTACTCCCAACTCATGAGGAGCATTTAAAAGTCTTAGAAATGGTTTTTGATAGGTTAAATTATTTTAATTTAAAACTAAGTGCAGATAAGTGCAAAATTGCCCAACCAAAAGTTACATATCTTGGTTTTGATGTGTCGGAAGGTTTTATGCTTCCTAGTGAGGATAAAAGTCTTTCTATATTAAACATTCCAAAACCTAAGACTGTTAAGGATCTACGTTCTTTTTTAGGAAGTATAAATTATTTCAGATCTTCTCTTCCTGGAATTTCTAATACTATCTCTCCTCTTCTTTCATTTCTAAAAGGTGCTCCATACTCTCAAAGGAGAGTAAAATGGAATCCTGAAGCTGAAGAAGCATTTAATCTAGCAAAACTTACTCTTAAAAATGCTACTCCTTTGGGGTTTCCTTCTAATAGTGCCAAAATATCAATTTTCACAGATGCCAGTCAGACAGCCTTGGCTGGTGTAGTAGTTTCTACCGAAAATGAAAAAACTGTTCCACTTGGATTCTATAGTTATAAATTAAACCCAACTGAAATGAGCTATAGTATTTTTAGCA
>SEYY01025163.1:5000-25000 GCA_009176605.1 Armadillidium nasatum
AAAAATATCAAACTTTTCCGTTTTCCTCCTGGATCATGACCTACCACAGGAAGCCATCCAGAACCTCAAATCCAGCATGCATCAACAGTGTTTAGCTGTCATACGTGCAAGGGGAGGACACACAAAGTACTGACGGACAGGGACAGGTGGCATGCACATACGCCCTGTAGGTTTGCACATCACCCTACTTATATGCCACGGTGTCCCAGGGTCCCGGGGGATCCCACGGCAGGGCATCACATTGTATCCATTATGTATAACCATTTGCTCAATATTATCAATGTTACTACCCATTTATATGTTTCAGTATCCTCCTATACATGTTTATTCCTGTGGTGCGTTAATTTTGCTCTTACAGTATATATATATATATATATATATATATATATATATATATATATATATAATATATAATATATAATATATATATATATATATATATATATATATATATATATATATATATATATATATATATATATATTATATATATATATATATATATATATATATATAATATATATATAGTATATAGGGCGACTTCGGCAGATGCCAGATTTAGCTACTTTTCAAAAAATCTGGCAACCTAAGCCAAAACCGGATTTTGATTTGCAATGCAAATCACTCCGCTCAAATTGACCTCACGCTCTTTCCTGATACCATTTTGGGGGGTTCAACCCATTGAAATTAGCCTCGAGTCTGGGGAAGGGGCCCCCGCGGGGCCCCGTGAACCCCCCAAAAATGGTATCAGGAAGTTGCCTGAGTTTGCAAAATCGCTGCGTTCACCTCACTTTCTTTCCTGACCATTTTCTTTGCGGTTCAGTGCTGCTGAAGTTGACTCGAATCAGGGGGTCCAGGGTCCATGAACCAACAAAGAAAATGTCAGGAAGGTCCCTGAGAATGCAGGATTGCACGCGAATGCAGAAAAGACCGTTAGGGACAGGTTGCCAGATTTTTTGAAAAGTAGCTAAATCTGGCATCTGCCGAAGTCGCCCTATATACTACTTATATATTTAAATTTAAAAATTTAAAAACAAGAGTTTGAAAATCGACGACAGGATCGGATCATGTGAAGAGAACTAAATGCAAGGACGACAGGACTAGCCATCCGGCCTTGTGATTTCTCTGTCAACGGCTTGTAATTACTCCAGAACCAGCATTGGGAACCATTGCTCGGAGAAGCGCAATCTTTTGAAGACCCCTGGAGAGAGTGTTTGGAGGTTGGTTTGAGAACGATGCTGGTCCTACTGAAAGGGTGAAAACCCTACCTGAAGAGTCTGGATAGGACTCATGGACCGGCATGGGGACCGTCAAGCCGAAGAACTTGATCTTTTGGAGGGATCTGGGAGAACTTCTTCAAGCAGATGGGGAAAGATGCTGGTTCCACTGACAGGGTGAAAACCCTTCCTGGGAGAGGATATATAGATATATATAATATATATATATATATATATATATATATATATATATATATATATATATATATATATATATATATATATATATATATATATATATATATATATATATATATATATATATATATATATATATATATATATATATATATATATATATATATATTATATATACGAAGGTGGGCTGAAAAGTAACGCCTATTCTGCTGTAAAATCTCATGCACTGCAGATAAAGTAATGAAACAAAGACTAAAAGAAGGTCTATGGTTTATTCAATGAAGATGTAATATTATTTTTCTACATAACCTCTTCGAACATTGATACATTTCTGCAAACGTTGAGCCTACTTCTCGGAATCGGTTGAAAAGAAGTCATGATCTGTTTTCCGGAGCCAGTTTGCCACCGCTTTCTTCACCTCATCATCAAAACCATATCTCACTCCCCGGAGACTCTCCTCAAACTTTGAAAATAAGTAAAAATCACTGGGAGCCAGATCATTACTGTAGGGTGGGTGATTAATGACCTCGAAGTTCAAGGATTGAAGCTTTTGAAGGGTTTGGGTACTGCAATGTGGTCGAGGGGTGGAACCGGAGCCACCCCAAATGTGAGAACAGTACTCCATGCAAGGACGGATAAGACCCTTATATAATTGGAGTAACTGTTTAGAAAAAAAAATTTCCTCATTCTTAACAGAACCCTCAGCTTTTTAAAGGCCACCTTAGCAACCTTTGTGATACGATGTTTCCAAGATAATTTATTGTTTATATTCAGACCAAGAATATTTATGTTGTTCAAAGATGAGACGGGAGACCAGTCGAAGGAGATAGGAAATATATATATATATATATATATATATATATATATATATATATATATATATATATATATATATATATATATATATATATATATATATATATATATATATATATATATATATATATATATATATATATATATATATATATATATATATATATATATATATATATATATATATATATATATATATATATATATATATATATATATATATATATATATATATATATATATATATATATATATATATATATATATATATATATATATATATATATATATATATATATATATATATATATATATATATATATATATATCCGTTTCGTGTTCGTCTTTAAATTTGTCCTGTTTAATTTATCATATTTAAGTGAAAGAGGACAAAATAATATTAATCATCGGATCTGTATTCTCGGTCGAATGACATCACAACTTCCTCCCCATATCTTTCTTCTCTCCTACACTCTATTCATAAACTCTCTCCCTCCCTCCCCCTCCCCCCTTAAAAAATTTTTTTTTGCACATTTTAAAAAAAAATTCAAAGATTTAAAAATTTAAAACAAAAATAATTTAAAGTAAATAATGCATACAAAAATATTTGAAAGTAAACGATAAATAAATAAATAAAAAATAAAATAAGTAATAAATAAATAAAAGATAAAATAATAAATATAATAAACAAAATTCAAATTTGTAAATAGAAATAAAAGATTTTTTTTTTATTGTTTTTTTTTTTTTTTTTTTTTTTTTTTTTTGTAAGACTCGTTTAGAGAATGGAGGTTCGTTGTTGGGTGAATTTTGATGTGTTATTATGCAGTACTGTAGAGGTGAATGAAAAAAAGGAACCAAAGAGAATAAAAAGCTTTAGGATTGAAATGTGACGGTATTCAGCAATCTACCACTAAATCATTTTCTTTTTCCAAGATGAATATTTTTATTTTAATAATTGATTTAATCAGACCAATTCACTTCCATTTAATATCCTATTCAAAGATCTAACTGTCTCTATTTACTTATTTTCTAATTATAGAAATTGATGTTTTATTTGTTTTCCAAAATTTATTAAGTGCTGAGAATTCCAACGCTAAAAATAAATATTTTTTTAAAATTTTTTATCTTAATAATTTAATAAAAAATTAAATGCTCAAATCCATAAAATATTTTTAAAAAATAATAATATAAAAAAAAAAAAAAAAAAAATTTTTTTTAAAATTTAAAATTTAAATACTTTTTTTTTTTTTTTTTTTTTTTTTTTTTTTTTTTTTTTTATACAAAAAAAATTTAAAATAGCTTCTACTTTTAAAAAAAATTATCATTTAAATAACTTACTTAATTAAGCTAATTAACTAATTATATTTACTTATTTACTGTATTTACTTATTAATTATTACTTAGGCTAATAAGCTTTCTAATAAAAAGACGTAGCTAAAAAAATCAATAAAAAAAAATCATGATTTTTTTAATTTGATTTATATATAAAAAAATCCCCAACCCTGACATACATACATAAATACATACATACATGCATACATAACTACATACATACATACATACATACATCACGTATGTTCATTCTTTCTCTGATTCACAGATTATCCTATTCTGTTTACCATTTTAATTATTATGACTGTTTCTTGATCATCTTTATTATTATTATTATTATTATTATTATTATTATTATTATTATTATTATTATTATTATTATTATTACGGTGCCAGGCGGGGATGTAGTAGCTATATTTCCGGAATAAAGCTCTTTCACACAACTTCGTTATTATCATGATGCTAGCTTTAGTAGTAGTAGAAGTATTTCATCCAATACGCCCTCTAGACAATTGATTTCGCTATTATCACAGTGCTATTCATAGTAGTAACAGTATTACTACTTACCCAAAGGCCTCTAAAAATTTTACTTTATTATTTTGAAGGTGTTAATCACTATTATTTGCTACTAGCTATATTACTTACCTTATGCCATAGTTGTAATTTGCTTTGTTATTATCAGGATGGTAGTTGAAGGAATAACCGTATCACATTCTCTACGATCATACCTTCAATTACTTTGTTATAATCACAGTAATGGTTACAGTACTTTTAATATTACAGTAGTTACCACACCACCAAGTTTTCTTTCTTATAATCATTTTTATTCACAGAATCATACACACTATTATTATAATCTTGGCAGTGGTATTAGTGGTGTTAATGGAGAGACGTTCGCTGTAGTAGTTACATATTTTACGCTCAAATTGGTGTTCATAGCTACGACTTATTTGATATGAATACATGTATGAATATAACCCAATGGGTTTGGAATTAGACATGTTATTTTACAATGATTTAAAAAAAATGAATATGTCTGAATATATTTTCTTATAATGCTTGGGTTCATTGAAGATATTTTCACCTTAGAAGGTATGTAGTTGAGAATATTATGTCAGGTGTCTGAAGGTTAAAAAGAAATAACTAAATTTAAATGAACAATCTTAGACAATGAATTGATGAGATTGCTTTTATAAAGTGTAATTCAAGTGTTTTGTTACAGTTATGCATGCTTACCTAGCTGTGTATATGTGTGTATGGATCTATATATGTGTCAATAATGACAATTAATCACCTAAATCATCTATTGAATGGATTTCATGTATTATTATTGAAAATTGGCATTCTCAGATGAAAATAAAGTAAAATATTGTATATTAGATAAACAAGTTAAAGTTAACACAAATGTTATAGAGGAAGAGGAACCGGAAAGATTATTGCATTTACGACGGAGAAATTAGTTTTTGGTATCACGAACAACAGAGTTTGCACGATTCCAGGATGAAATATAAATTGAATGAGTTTCTGAGATTTGAAGACGATTGTAATCCCTGCGGCGGCTAGGACTAGAGCAAGTAGAGTTTAACCAAAGATTGTTATGTTTAGTCGAAGGGAAAGAATATGAAATTTAAGCCTCCATGCCATATATATATATATATATATATATATATATATATATATATATATATATATATATATATATATATATATATATATATATATATATATATATATATATTCCGAGGGACTCCTCCCACGAAAGCAGTAATTAATCCATGGGAAATCAGTGAAGTACAATCGCATATTAGACTGGTTAACATCACCAAAATGCCAGAAACGTCTCTTCTCCGAAGGTGGGGGCTGCTCTTACGAAAGACATGAAGAGACAGAACGATAAACGGAGATAAGAAGGTGATTGGATGAACCACGAGGAATTAAGAGTTTAACAGTGATAAGAAGAAGTTAAGAAAAGATCAAGGATGTTGGGTTCATCACCAAGACTGTCAGGGAAACCGGTATTAAGTTGCACGAACTGCTCGAGGTTATTCTGGATAGAAAAGTGGTAGGCGAGGTCACCTGCTGTATCATGAGAACTAGATGAAATTCATCTAGGGGAGGGGTTAACATTGAAATCACCTAAAATGATGATTCCGGAGAAATGGGAAGAAGAAAGAATGTACTCTATTTTGGAGTTTAAATATTCGAAGAATTTTTTATATTCAGTAGAATTAGGAGATAGATAGACAGGAAGAATAAATTTAT
Source organism: Armadillidium nasatum (assembly GCA_009176605.1). NCBI lineage: Eukaryota > Metazoa > Arthropoda > Malacostraca > Isopoda > Armadillidiidae > Armadillidium > Armadillidium nasatum. The sequence goes on from SEYY01025163.1 coordinate 10,826, forward strand.
TATTAGAATTGCAAAAGAGCTTTTAAGCCGTAAAGAACAAACAACATGGCTGCGCACATATGTGCAACATTCCGCCTTTGGCTGAAAATTGAGATAGGGACTGTAGAAGGTAACATAATAAGGTTTGCTAGCTTTGCTGTTGAGATGTTTCCAAATCTTCCTGTTAAGGATAGATTCGTAAACTTTAGAAATAACGGGTGTAAAAGAAATGGGACTGTAGTTTGAGAGCTACATATATATATATATATATATATATATATATATATATATATATATATATATATATATATATATATATATATATATATATATATATATATATATATATATATATATATATATATATATATCTGATACGGATTTTTAAGTTTATCCTAGTTTCTCGCCTCTTTTTAGATAAGATTTAACTATTTTAATGAAAGGAAATGAATTAAAAATATATTTTTGTTATTCACTGTTAATTAAATCATTCTCAAATTTTTTTTTTTCAAAGTGTATGAGTTATCGAAAACATTTTTACATTGATTAAATAAATTAAAACAATTTTAAAATAAAAGTCAGTAAATTTGTGTGTAGTTCACACCTGTGTGTGTGTGTGTGTGTGTGTGTGTGTGTGTGTGTGTGTGTGTGTGTATGTCTGGGATGAATGTAATGCACATTTTTTTTTTTAACAATGGAAATAAAAATGAATTTTATTTATGCCTAATAGTAAAAATCGACAAGGCTAATTTTGCAACTGTGAAGGTCGGAAGCCAAAAAATCAAATGGAAATTAGCGTCAGTAACGTTAAATATAACCTTTTCAGTTGCAAAAATTAAAATAAAAATAACAATAGTGAAAAATTCATTCTTTTATAAATAGTTTTTACATAAAGGACAAAGACAAAACGAAGGAGATATATATATATATATATATATATATATATATAATATATATATATATATATATATATATATATATATATATATATATATATATATATATATATATATATATATATATATATATATATATATATATATATGAAATAAATCAACAGTATCCTTTCTATGCCTACGCCGTGCTAGATAAAAACAGGAATTCTTACAGTCTTTGTTTTATTCTCTCTTTGTTTATATTTATCTTATTTTGATTGGGGTTTTAAATACTCTTACTTTGGTATTTTTTTATTTTCTTTTAATATATTTCAAAAAGGTTTTTACAGTATTTCATAGCATTCACGTGTGTTATTCTAAACGAAATTTTAGAATCTAAAAATTGCTAGTCATCTTACGATATATATCATATACCGACAGAAACAATACCGTAATAATCTATATATCGTTCCTAGAGTCGATATATCATTCTAAATATTATTGCAAACTACATATATAAAAAAATCGATATAATTTAGGATGACTAGCAATTTTTATTTGTAAAATTTCTAGTCATCCTACGATATATCATATACCGGCAGAAACAATACCGTAATAATCGATATATCATTCCTGTAGTCGATATATCATTCTAAATATTATTGCAAACAATTACAAATATAAAAAAATCGATGTAATTTTCATATACCATATATATATATATATATATATATATATATATATATATATATATATATATATATATATATATATATATATATATATATATATATATATATATATATATATATATATATATATATATATATATATATATATATATATATATATATATATATATATATATATATATATATATATATATATATATATATATATATATATATATATATATATATATATATATATATATATCATGTTTACTTCTGTCGGAAAAGTCCAGAGGATTTCCATCACGGATAGAGAAGGGGAACTTCACATGCAGGTGTAAGTGCGATATGATTCGATGCATGGTGTTTGAAAGAAATCAAATGGAAAGAAAAATGCACGTAGGAATAAGCATTGTTCCTAAGTCTTTAGAGGGGTGGGGCTTGGGGTCAAAGATTTGGTCAGAGTAAGGAAATGATTATGTGGAACGAGGAGTAGCATGAGATCTGAAAGGAGAGTACATAAGAACAAAGCGTTCAGAAGAGCAATGGCCGTTGTTATCGCTATAGCTAAATAGGAGTGAAGAAGCTGTGCTCTGGTCAGTAAGAAATTGGAGACAGTCAGTGAGGGTGGAAGAGTTGATAAGTCTTAATTAAAGCCACAGATTCCAGAGTGTCAAGGAGAACAGTAGGAGTGAAACCATCCTGAATGTGTGATGCATGCTAGAAAGAACGATGCTCGAATATTAAGATAGAAACCGGAGTGATGTTTCTTAGAAGCTTGTTTAATAAGAAGAAACAAATTGATCTTTTCCAGATAAATCATTTGAAAAGAAAATATTTATTATAGACGAAGGTTTCAATTGTTTGAAGTCGAGATGTTATTTTATTTTATTTTGTTTTGTTTCAACTTATTTTATCTTATATATTATTTTGAGACTACAAAAATAAATTTAAACTTAAGTCGACGTTCTGAAATAGCGAAACAAGTGGTAGAGATCTTAAGTTACAGTTGCTTATGATTTATCATTTAGATTTATTCAAAAAGGTATGTTTCTAATTTATAAACTCACGTCGTGATCTGTAGTAATAAAATATATTTAATTAATTAGAATATTTGTTTGACAGACATATGTGTTTTTAACTAATATATATATATATATATATATATATATATATATATATATATATATATATATATATATATATATATATATATATATATATATATATATATATATATATATATATATATATATATATATATATATATATATATATATATATATATATATATATATATATATATATATATATATATATATATATATATATATATATATATATATATATATATATATATATATATATATATATATATATATATATATATATATATATATATATATATATATATATATATATATATATATATATATATATATATATATATATATATATATATATATATATATATATATATATATATATATATATATATATATATATATAATATATATATATATATATATATATATATATATATATATATAATATATATATATATATATATATATATATATATATATATATATATATATATATATATATAGATAGATCTATAGATTGAATGGTAGCAGGTAGAGTCCGTAGATTTTTTCCTAAAAGTCTTTAATGTTTCAGCTATAAGTATGTACAAAATATATATATATATATATATATATATATATATATATATATATATATATATATATTATATATATATATATATATATATATATATATATATATATATATATATATATATATATATATATATATATATATATATATATATATATATATATATATATATATATATATATATATATATATATATATATAGCTGTTTAATTATAACAATCTTCGAAATTCTATTCAAGGAGGTGTCACAATAATAGATATATAAGAAAAAAAAACATTCTTATACCATTAAATTAGATATTTTTATTGAGAGAGAAGGAAAATTAAATTTAGCAAGATATGCAGAAGTTGAAAGAGAAATTCTACAGAAATGAAGTTGCTGATAAAAAGTATATGTTGATAGAAGTAGGATTTGTAAGAGTTTAATTTCAGAAGGTTGAGAGCTCCACCAAAAAGTTCAACTCAAGGTAACAAAAATAAAATCGATAAGTTTGGATTCAAGAGACAATTTCAGATGAAAATGACAAAATAAATTTGAAGCGAATGAAGAATGGAATATTGAATTCTCGATGTAGAATTTATAAGAATTTGAAGAGTAGCAGAAAAGATCTTTGATGAACAAATTGGAGTATAACAAGTAATAAAATAGGACACTGAAGAACACCTATTGAGAGTATCTTATTTTATAATTACCAGTAACCAGCAGAGAGAAAAATCAAAAGGGAGCTTAGAATGCAGTGATGATTGAATATCCTTTTAGAAATCTTAGAAATGTCAAACTCCACAAAATAAGTCTCCATGTAGTAACAATGAGCTCACCAATCTTATCTTACTAATAATGGCTAAGATGGAAAAAGATATTTCTAGTTTACTTAGTCATTTTGGTGATTATGAACTGGGAACGATATCCTGGTGATCCAAGAAATGAGTACTGAGAACACAAAGATCTTAGGAAGAATACAGGGGAGAGGTATAGAGCAATGATTAGATGATTAAAAACGGTTACCATACTTCAAGATATGGTTGAACCAAAATTTTACTTGCAATACTGATAAAAATGTTTGCCTCAAGGCAAGAAACATTTAGTTGAACACCCGTGTATCTTGCTTTTCTATCATTCATTGATGTCAGAATTTTACTCCTCAGATATTTGGTAATTGGATTCCTATCAGAACGTTCTGATAGAAATCCATTCCTACATGAAGGATACTTTTTGGATCATAGGGATGGTGCAATGTTAAGGACTATGTCCGTTTCGATGCTTGGATGCAAGAGTATCTATTCAAATCGTTAAAAGAACATTTTTCTTTGTTTCTCTGGTATATATAACTGATCTTTAATTACCTTAGATCTGCTATATTGTATTTCCTCCATCAATTTTAATTTAAGCCATTAGATCTAGGGGGAACATATTTGGAACAATCTGATTGGAATTCAGGCGTTGTAGTATAATGATGTAATGATGATGGAAATATCTATTTTCGAATATATATATATATATATATATATATATATATATATATATATATATATATATATATATATATATATATATATATATATATATATATATATATATATAGATTAAATAGACCTAATATATATAACCTTAAATAATAATAAATAATCAATGAATGAACATAATTCCATATTTAAGAAAGAATAGATTTTAGCTTTTCCTTTTCTTAAAAAAATTTTAAATTAGAAAAAAAAATTTATTATTTCTAATAAGAGGCCAACGCTTCAATGAACTGATAAGAAATATATTCCTATTTACACTAATATATAAACACAATAGATATTTATGTCTAGCAGAATATATATTATTGATTATCACAATTGAAAACGTTGATAATCTATTGTCATTAGATTCCTGACTCATAATTCCCATTGTCTACATTTGCATTACTGAGATATACAAGGGTTGGACAAAAATGTGGAAGCAACATAAAGAAAGAATGAGTAAATATAACTGACGCCAACTAGCAGAAATCGAAGATAGCGTCCACAGGCGAATGTGTATCAGTGTGATAAGTAACCTTTAATGCCGGTAGTAAGAGTCAGTTGCTTTGTGACTTGCATGTTCCTGATACAAGTGAGGAATATCCGAGTTTTCATAGTTTCAAAACAAGACAAATTGTTTGTGCCCTCTAGGAAGGTGCGTCTGTGTGCAAAATAGCAATTTTGTTAGGTGAATCTCGAGGTACCGTACTCAAGGTCACGAACTTCTTATTGTTCTTCCGGAAAAACAACATCCTATAAACCAGCGTCAACTTAAGTCTAAGCTGGATAACGGAAGCATTTTATTAATACATTTAATAAAACATAATAAGAACTTGATACTAATAGAATTACAAATATTAACAAAAATAAGGATGTTTTTACTGATACTAATAAAAATTCCAGAGATAATAATATAAATAATATTAATAATAACTGTAATAATAATAATTAGAAGTATGATAAGAAATATCAAAAATAACAATAATAGTAAAAATAGTATTAATAATAATAATACTATTTTTATAAAAACTACTACTACTACTACTAATAATAATAATAATAATAATAATAACTAAAAAAAATAATAATAATAATAATAATAAATAATAATAATTATAATAAAATAATAATAATAATAATAATAATAATAATAATAATAATAATAATAATAATAATAATAATAATCTTTAATCATTATTCATTTTTTTCAGTTACAAATTTCGTACAAGCAAACATCATATACTTGATACATATATTGATACAAAACTGAAATGGGTTTCTGGTGGGGGGGACGAACTTGTCCTTTGAGCCCATTAAATTAATATAATAATAATAATAATAATAATAATAATAATAATAATAATAATAATAATAATAATAATAATAATAATAATAATAATAACCAATCATTATTTTTAAAAATATTTCACTAGGAAACAAATATTAGATACTGTAAATTTTATGATGAATTACACATTGTAATCGTAATCTTAACTTAATCAAATTTTTAAAATAAAAAATAATGATAAGAAAAAAAAAAAGAAATTTTGGCAACATCAATGAGAATACTGAAATTTTTGTAAGCTAACAATTATTACAATGATAAATATAATAAACAATAATAATAATAATAATAATAATAATAATAATAATAATAATAATAATAATAATAATAATAATAATAATAATAATGATAATGTAATAATATGATAATGATAATAATGATAATAATGATATAATAATAATAATAATAATAATAATAATAATAATAATAATAATAATAATAATAATAATAAAAAAAAATACTGATAGTTAACAATAGTAAATTATTATTATTAATAATTATCATTAATAAAAATAATACTGACAATATTTATAATCAAATGAATCGCAATAATACTAAAAATAAAATAGAGATATGACTGTTTTCGAAACAATAATAGAATAGTAACAGAATTTGTGATTTTGAGTTAGGGGGAGAATAAGCCGTTAGGTCGGTACCTTTTTTAGTTTTGTTGATAGCAAGTGATTTTTAACATGTTTGCGAAATGTGGAAAGTGTTGCTAATTACAAAAACCACTACTATATTTTTCAATTTCATTTTTATGATATAGATCTCCGAGATTTGGTTAGTGTATACGTTGTTTCCTTTAGTGCATGTGAGTTTGTGCTCAGCAAATTTGATTTTCTTACATTTTGGTTATTCATTATTAAATTTGTCAGTAATGAATTTGAAATACCTTTCATGACTTTGAAAATGTGGGTAGTCATTGAAAGAGTGAGCATATCTTGTAGTTTGAGTATGGATAATTTTTTGAAAAGTGGGATTGTATGTTTATAGTAATTGAGTGATCCAGATAATATATGAATTAATTTTTTTTATGTAGCATTATTAAGGGCTGTAGCATGTATACACTTGCACATTCCCACACCGGTAGATTATATAGAAAGTGTGGGTAAACAAGGCTATAGATAGATTTGTTAGTATATATTTTGGTAATACAGTTTTTTTTTATCTTTAGGAACGGATAGGTAGCATATGGAAGATTGTAAAATAAGACTATTTATATACTGTTTGAAGGAGAGTTTCTCTTTGAAAATAACTCCTAATAGTTTTGCATATGTGGTTCGATTTACAATTGTATCTCTTGTCATGGTATTTAGCTTTATTGGAGGTTTAACGCTTGTCATTTTTAAGTATTGCGTTTTTTGTAGATTCAGGGATAGCATGTTTGCCTCTACCCAGGTTGGAACATTTTCTAATACGTTATTTACTTTTGTGTTTAGGGTATCTATATTACTGTCTGTTATTAGAATTGGGATATCATCAGTGTATTGAGAATGTAAAGAATTATGACAGTTTTGGAAGTCATTTGTATATATGTTAAAGAATAGTGGACCCAAAATAGATAACTGAGGTACCCCTTGAGAAATATAAGCGAGTGAGGATGATACATCTCTTTATTTTACTTATTGTGTTCGACCAGATAAAAATGACCGGAACCAGTTTATGAGCCTTTCGAAACGCCAAGTCTATCTAATTTATGAAGCAGTAAGTAGTAGAATGCATGTTTATCGTTTAGTGATCTGTATTCCATTTTCAGTAACGAGAATTAGAACATCTTCTGTAATACGATATTTTGTAAATCCAAACTGAGTCGGTTGAAAGGAGTTCATTTTAGTAAAAGTAATTTGTAAGTTCTGTATGAACAAATTTCTCGAACATTTTGCAATTGTATGTAGGATAGAGATCGGCCAGAAGCTATTGGGAACTGAGGAATCAATAGTTTTAGGAAAGGGGATAAATATTGCTATTTTCAATTCTTCTGGGAAGTGGCCTAACTCAAGTGAAGTATTGAAGAGAATCGCTAATATTAGTGAGATTTCATTTATGCAGTATTTGTAAATACCAGTTTGGCACACTATTTATGTCAGAGTTTTTGTTTTTGTAATAATAATAATAATAATAATAATAATAATAATAATAATAATAATAATAATAATAATAATAATAATAATAATAATAATAATAATAATAATAATAATAATAATAATAATAATAATAATAATAATAATAATAATAATAATAATAATAATAATAAATCAAAGTTTTAAAAAAAATTAAATAAATAAAAATAAAAATTGAATAAAATTTTATAATATTTTTAAACAAAAGAAAAATATTCTAAACCAAAAATCTTATAAAGAATAGAAAGAGGTTCATTTCTAGAAAGTAAAAAGAAAAAAAAAATTATTTTTCTAAAAGAATTTTTTTTTTTTTTTTTTTTTTTTTTTTTTTTTTGTAAATTTTAAAAAGAGAAATCGATTAAAACCTATTTTAAGACTCAATGAATTTTATTTTTAAATTTACATCCCTCTTTAATTTAATAATATATATATATATATATATATATATATATATATATATATATATATATATATATATATATATATATATATATATATATATATATATATATATATATATATATATATATATATATATATATATATATATATATATATATATATATATATATATATGATACGAAGAATACAATTTACTTCTTCAATATCTTTCAAGTCATGGGAAACAATTTAGATAAATAATATTAATATAATATATATATATATATATATATATATATATATATATATATATATATATATATATATATATATATATATATATATATATATATATATATATATATATATATATATATATATATATATCATAACTGCAGTTCCCGACCATAATTCTCCAGCAAAGGTGCTTTTGTCTTTAAATGGGTACATTGATGGGCATCGACAAAGAAATATTAAACGATACTGATACATAGATACATGATATTTTTTAGCTTATCGATAACGACACAGGTACCTAGATGCTCTTAAGATTTTAAAGCTATTATTTGTTATGCACAATCCTTTAATAATAGGAGACTGGTTCAAATCTTCAACTCCTACGAACAGCCCCAACTTCTCCCTACACAGTTTTGATATTAGTATTACAGAATACACAAATTATGCAGTTATTTATGTTTTCTTAAAAGTTATTATACTTGAATTTATTCATCATAGAAAACCAACAATCAAATAACGCATAAGTTTCGGAAACATTTAATTAAAGACGAATATTTGAAAAATAAACAAGTATCTCTGCGAAATCAGATTATAAAATACCAATTATAGGCGTCCACCAAATATTGAATTTCCTTTTAAAAAGACTAAATTATTAAACATTGTTTCATCAGACTGACTACTCCTAGGAGCGTAAATATAGCCAACCAAACTGACCATATTGTTCGACTGGTGCTGGCGATGACACTGATGTGCTGCAATTTAAAGACGCCTGCAGAACAGCAGGGACCTGTCCTCGAGATTACAGTGAAGTTTTCGGCTTGGAAAAATGTATAAGAACTTTCATTGAGTTAAAATTTCCTTGTTAGTTACGGTACAGCCAGTTGATACTTCATAATCAAAAAAGTTATGGACACAATTTTCAGTTGCAGCATCATCAATCTAAAAAGGTAAACTATTTTATTAAAGAACCTTTAAAAATTTATAAATCTTACTTGGAATATTTTCTTCATAGCAGTTCTATTCACGTCTCTGTTAATTGTTACCCCTTAAGCTTGAATTTTGGATTAAATATAGAAACTAAATTTTTATTGTAAGACAATTATAAAACTATAAAAACTGAGTCATGACATACTGAATTAGCTTTCACTACCATTTTAACACATACAACATCACATTCTCTCTAAATTGCTCCTACAGAGAAGGTCCGCCTATCAAGGATGGGGAACCATTCCAAACGGGAATCAAAAATTGACTTGATTGGGCTGTATCGGAGCAGGGTTTCTTTATTTAAAACCCAAATAATGTGTAACTTATCTTTTTAGTTCAGAAATAACATATAAATAACTCAATTTCCCTGGCTAAGAACGAAGCTCCTCAATAGGGCTCTGCCAGTGAGTGACAGTGATAACTTATATATATATATATATATATATATATATATATATATATATATATATATATATATATATATATATATATATATATATATATATATATATATATATATATATATTGACGGCGATACTACATAAATGATTTAAACAATGTGGTAAAAATATTATGTTAAATCTGTAATTTTAAGGTTTAAAATTCGACGAACACTTAGTTTTGATACTTTTGTTCGTTCGTGTCTTGTTGCACTGATTTTCTTTGCGGTTTTTCAGATTTGTCCTTTGTTACTTCCTATAAATTGCTTTTCGATGTTCGATCTCACAACGTTTCTTACTTATGTTTGGCACGTTTCATTCAGTTTTATATTTATCGCTGGGATTGTAATTTTCACTGAATATAATATTTCATATTTTAATCCTTGCTGTCGTTATATTATCCAGTTTCACTTCTGTACAAACTTATGTTGGTCAAATTGCAGCATGGAATAAGCAGTATTCAAGGAAAAATTTTTGCATTGAAATAGGAAAAAAATTACGATAAAATGAGTGTGGTTTAATTTATTATTTTTATAACAAAACATTATATCTATATATATATATATATATATATATATATATATATATATATATATATATATATATATATATATATATATATATATATATATATATATATATATATATATATATATATATATATATATATATATATATATATATATATATATATATATATATATATATATATATATATATATATATATATATATATATATATATATATATATATATATATATATATATATATATATATATATATATATATATATATATATATATATATATATATATATATATATATATATATATATATATATATATATATATATATATATATATATATATATATATATATATATATATATATATATATATATACTGTGAATACTAAGTAAACCGACAAATGCAGTACGAAAACTGTTGGAAGAACAAGTTCCCTTAAATTTGCATATTTGGGAAATGGACAATAGAGGCAATAGGGCAAAGTCATAATACATCCTTAATAATAAACATAGGAAAACAGCATCAATGTTGCTATATTATTTTTTAACAAACGAGGCAGGTGGTGGTAGTACACATCACAGTTCCACTTATACAAAGTGTTCGAAGTGAGATCCATTTGCAACAATGCAAGCTTCGACCCGCCTAAAGAGTTATTTGTCGCAGTCCATAGAAGGCTTCGGTATGAGTGCTAATAGTGTGGAACCGATTGCTGAAACACTGCCGAAGAGTATTTACATATGGAACATAGTCTCTGTGCAAAATATCTTTCAGGTGTCTCAACAAATGAATAATCCAAGGGGTTGAAGTCGGGGTATCGTGGCGGTCTTGCTATGGATGCCCCGTTTCCAATCCAGCGATTGTGGTACTAAGCGTTGAGATTCTGGCGAACTTCTCTCAAAAATTTGGCAGGAGCTCTATCATACATGTACCATATGTTGCGTCGAACTGCCAGAGTCTAAGTCCTCGAAGAGTACCGGCATATGACCCAGTAAGAACCGTAGATAGTTGTGGCAGTTTAGGTGCTTCGGTTGGGCATATGGACCGATTAGGTTGTCGTCAGTTAGGGCAGCCCACACATTAACTTCAGAATTGGTGGTGGTGCCTACATGTGTGAATGCCCAGGGGATTGCTGTGTGTCCAAATGTATATGTTGTGGAAATTCGTCACTCCGTCCCTGCCAAATAAACTATATCTGTGAAGAAGATCAACGATGCTATGTTGTTTAGACGTTGATGGTTCCTGGAACCACCGCCAGAAACTGCATACATGGGGAATGAGACACTAGACACGTTGTTTATAATAAGGGTGCAAATTCTAATCGCGAAGAGCTTTCAAGATGGTTCGCTGAAACGTCATAGCTCCCGGCAAAGGTTCGGGAACTGACTCTGCGATCCCTTGTAATGTCCCAAAGAATCACATATTCTCTCCCAAGCCGGGATTAGGTGTTTGTAGTTTTTTCGTTCCAAGGTAATCTTCGAAAGACTCTCGCATAGGATGTGTGATTGGGTTGCCGTTTATTGGGATACGTCAGCCGATACAGTTCCAGTTCGCTCGTTCCATACGTAAAGACCATTTCAGTTTGTTACAACACATTGTAGCATATCATCGTCACAGCCGAGATGATCCTGTCTTCTCGTATTCGTATTGACAATATATATATATATATATATATATATATATATATATATATATATATATATATATATATATATATATATATATATATATATATATATATATATATATATATATGGTGGAGAACCTACAGGACCAGGCGTCTCTCTCCGGAGAGAGATGAGTGAGGCGAGGAGGGGTGCGGGGGAGGTGGTGGACGTTAAGGATAGTTGGGGGATTTTTCGGGATGCGTTGAGAGAGGTGGCAGAGCGAGTAGTGAAAGTAAAAGCGACATATGGTAGAAAGAAGAAGAAAACGACATGGTGGACATTACCGGTGCAGGAGGCAGTGAAAAGGAAAATGAAGTGCTTTTCCGAAAATGGATAAAAACACGGAGGGCTGATGACAGGGAAGAATACGTAGAGGCAAGGAGAGAGACTGAGAGAATTAAGAAAAGGGAAAATGAGAGAACGTGGATGAAGATTGGTAGGGACTTGGAGGCTGACCTGATGGGAACAAGGAAATTGATATATAATATAGCAAAAAATTATAGGAACGGGTCAACACCACCAACCTATTCAATAAAAAGTGAGGAAGGAATTTTGCTGACAGACCCTGACGAAATTGATAAGAGATGGGGGGGGGAATACTTTGACACATTGTTAAATGTGCCAAACGATGTCGTAAATGGACGGGAGGAAGATGGGGGGAGGAGGAGAGATGTCCGATCGGGGTGGAGGAGGTGAAGTATGCTATAGGAAGGATGAATAATGGAAAAGCTCCGGGTGAAGATACAATACCTTCTGAAGTACTGAAAAATGTAGGTGAGGAGGGAGTGCTGTGGATAAAAGAGATAATGAACAAATGCTGGGACGAAGAGAAAACACCTAAAGAATGGAATGAATCAATAATATGCCCTATATATAAAAAAGGGGATAAAACAGACTGTAAGAATTACAGAGGCATAGCCCTAATACCTCATATAGCAAAGGTATATGAAAGAATATTGGAAAGGAGATTGAGAGAGTTAATGGAAGATAAAGTTGGACGAGTGGCAGTATGGATTCAGGCCGGGAAGATCGACTATCGATCTGATCTTTTCGTTGAAAATGATATGTGAAAAGAGCTGGGAATTTAACAATACCATATACCTGGCTTTCGTAGACTTAGAGAAGGCCTTTGACAGAGTCCCGAGAAATATCATGTGGAACATACTGAGAGGAAGGGAATATCAGATACCGAAAAAATTAATAACAGCAATAGAAAGCACATATGTTGATAGCATATGTAAAGTAAAGACACAGACCGGAAACAGTGATTGGTTTAGAATTACTACGGGAGTGAAGCAAGGTAGCGTGCTCTCCCCAATATTGTTCATAATATTTATGGACTATTGTGGAAAGATGGCACAAAGAAGAGTAATTGGGGAAATTTTTGGCTACGCAGACGACCTGGCCTTGTTCGCTGATACTGAGGAAATTTTACAAGATATGATTGGAGTTTGGAATGACGTTCTGAATGCAGTTGGAATGAGGATTAATGCGGAACAAAACAGAAGTTATGGTGATGGGAAAGATGCAGGAAAATTTGAACGTGAGAGTGGGTGGCAGAGCGCTGAAACAGTCAGATCACTTTAAATATCTGGGAGTGTGTTTCGGATCTGAGAACAGTACAAGCCGTGAACTGGATGTAAAACAAATTTAATAGCGCACTGATATCCTTATATCCGCTGATGAAGGATAGAAATGTCCCAAGGAAAGTAAAAACCATAATATACACTAGTATCCTGAAACCGATACTGTTGTATGGATA
>SEYY01025163.1:30000-50000 GCA_009176605.1 Armadillidium nasatum
AAAGGGAGAATAAAAATAATAAAAAGTAGAACAAAAAATATAAGGAAAATAAAAATAAAAATTAAGAGAAATATAAAAGTAGGAATAAATAGAAGAATATAAGGAAGAATAAAAAAATGAATAAAAAGGAAAGAAAAAAAGTAAGATTAAAAGAATTTAAATAAGAATTAATAGGAGAATATAAGAAAAGTAAAATAAAAAAGGAATATAGCGAAGAATAAAAAAGAAAAACAAAAATGAAAAGAAAAAGAAAAAAAAATTAAAAATTAAAAGAGAATATGAGGAAATAGGGAAAGAGAAAAGAAATTGAAGAATGAAATAATGAATAAAAAGATGAATAAAACAAAGAATTAAAAGAAAAAAAGAAAACCAAAAATAACAAGAATTAAAAAACAGGAATAAAAAGTAGAATGAGGATATAGAAAAAGAGGAAAGAGAAAAAAGAATGAAATAATGAATAAAACGAAGAATAAGAACAAAAAGCAGGAATGAAAAGAAAGGGAAAAAAACAAAGAAAAAGAAAAATAATCAGGAATAAAAAGGGGAATATAAGGAAATAGAAAAAGAGAGAGAGAAAAAAAAGAATGAAATAATGAATAAAAAGATGAATAAAACAAAGAATATATAATAAAACAAATAAAAAGATAAAGGAAAAAAATGCAAAAAAAAAAAAAAAAAAAAAAATGAATAAATAAAAGTAATAAAAAGGAGAATATGAGGAAGTAGAAAAAGAGAAAAGAAAAAGAATAAAATAATGAATGAAAAGATGAATAAAACTAAGAATATATAGAAAAAACATGACTGAAAAGAGAAAGAAAAATAGAAATAAAAGAAATGAATAAAACGAAAAAGGAGGAATATGAGGAAGTAGAAAAAGAGAAAAGAAAAAGAATGAAGTAATGAATAAAAAGATGAATTAAACGAAGAATAAAAAAAAAACAAGAATGAAAGAAAAAGAAGAAAAAACAGGAATAAAAATAAGAATATGAGGAAATAGAAAAAACGAAAAAAAAGTATAAAATTAACATAAAAAGATGAATAAAACGAAGAATAAAATGAAAAAGAAACTAAAATAAAAAAAGAATAAAAAAAAACATTAATAAAAAGGAGAATGAGGAAATAGAAAAAGAGAAAGAAAAATAATAAAATGAATAAAAGATAAATAAGAAAAAAAAACAACAAAAAGGAAAAGGAAAAAAACAAAAATAAAAAGAATAAAAAAAAAAAAAAAAAAGAAATGAGGAAATAGAAAAAGAGAAAGGAAAAATAATAAAATGAATAAAAGATAAATAAGAAAAAAAACAACAAAAAGGAAAAGGAAAAAAACAAAAAATAAAAGAATAAAAAAAAAAAAGAAGAATATGAAGAAATAGAAAAAGAGAGAGAAAAAGAAGAAAGACAACACCAACAACAAGGAGGAAAAGAAGGAATGAAAAACCTTTGAAGAAATATCTGAATTTCAAAGCAAAAAAAGTTGTTCTTTATTCGAATTGCCGCAATCATTTATTCGGCTTCAAAGTCAACCTTAATTAAGAGGGTAATTCCTTCCTTTTCAGTTTTAAATTCTTTAAACTCTCCTTGATTAGATGAAGATATAAAAGAGAATGATTTCAAGATTAAGGTTAATTCATTTAATAACTTAATTTTTAACCATATACTTACATGTTACATTAACCCTCATATATATATATATATATATATATATATATATATATATATATATATATATATATATATATATATATATATATATATATATATATATATATATATATATATATATATATATATATATATATATATATATATATATATATATATATATAGTAATGGCATCCGCATCCGAGGAGCATCCTCATCAAAATTAACATCTGCATCCGCATTCGCATCCGCACTTACAAAAATTATATGTCCGAATCAACTTTCGAACTTGCAAAAATTATACATCCGCATCCGCATCCCCACCTTCGAGAATTCAACATACCTTTCTGCACTTGACGAAAATTACATATCCGCATCCGCATCCGCAAATGAGAAAATGCGATATGCGATCCATCTCTATATATATATATATATATATATATATATATATATATATATATATATATATATATATATATATATATATATATATATATATATATATATATATATATATATATATATATATATATATATATATATATATATAATATATATATATATATATATATATATATATATATATATATATATATATATATAATATATATATATATATATATATATATATATATATATATATATATATATATATATATATATATATATATATATATATATATATATATATATATATATATATATATATATATATATATATATATATATATATATATATATATTATATATATATATATATATATATATATATATATATATATATATTATATATATATATATATATATATATATATATATATATATACTATATATCAGAGGTGGGCATAAGCTCAAATGAAAGAGCAAAAGCGCAATTTGCGCTTTTGCGCTTTGCGCGAAAATTCCAAAATGTGCGCTTTTGAATTTTGCGCTTAACAACTTTTTTAAGAGCGCGCGTGAAATTTGCGCTTAAAATAAAAAATTTGCGCTTTTGCGGAAGTTTTTTGAAATTAGCGCTTACCAATTTGCGTTTCGTCATTTTTCTTAAAAAAAAAAACAATTTTGGGCTTACATTTCAGTTTCTTATTTAATCAGCCAAATTTTATTACTCTTTCTGCTAATTAAAAGTTAATACTTAAACTATGGAATGCCGATATATAAAAAAAATATCGATATTTAAAAAATATCAAATTGTCCTCGATAATAAAAGATATTGTTTATGTATATATATATATATATATATATATATATATATATATATATATATATATATATATATATATATATATATATATATATATATATATATATATATATATATATATATATATATATATAGAGAGAGAGAGAAGAGAGAGAGAGAGAGAGAGAGAGAGAGAGATAACAGTGATCTACTTTCTCGTAATTTAGCTGTGACTCGTTACTCCTCAACATTGTTTTTATCCAAGCATATGTTGATAGCTTATCACTTTCGAAAGTAGCATCCCTTTAGATATTTATTTATCAGGTTTTATAAAACACCCCTATTTTATAAATAAAGTAGCCAATTGTCACCCCTTTATGATCAACTGCCTCTTCCAGCCTAGACATAAAACAGTGTAGGAGGCCAATCGTTGAGTTATATGATTGATAAACTTATGGTTGGAACTAATTTCATTTTCAATTGAAGATTCCATCTTTATATGAAAAAACAAGTTCTTTCTACATTGTTTTCAATAAGAACGAGGTCGGCTTATTGATCAATACGACCATCTGGGATCAGCCTTTGACTGTCTCCTTGTCTTTGGAATAAAAGTTATGGTGACGTTCTTGCACAATGGAGATATATTCAAGGGCGTGGCATGCCCTTAAGATCCTTCCCAATAGCTGTAGAAGAATTTCAAATCATCACTGAAGGAAAGTCGGGAATATCCTATCTTCAGGAAATTATAAAGAAAGAAAGGGAGAAAATTCTAAAATATTTTTTTTAAAATAATTTGTTAGGACCTTCAACCATCTATTTTCCCTACTTCTCTTTATTTCAAGCATCCTACTATCATTAAATGTGTTTTAGAAGCTCCGTTAATTTTTATTGTGGCTGTTAGTATAACTGCTATCAGTTCTTAAGAGGAGGCTTGAACCATTAGATTGATCCTTAATTAGTGATTTGCTTGATGCAGACTTGCAGCTTCTGGTTGACTCTCAATGTCTTCACACAGATTACTCTTGGTCATCCTATTGGATATTCTGAGCTCTCTGTTGTAAAAAGTTTGAGATGCTTTATACACCTCAGTTTTTAGTGCATTTTGCTTTGTTGGAGAGTCTTCTGTGAGCTTCTGATTCAACCGAGTTTTCAAAAGACAGCTGTTTACATGTTAATTTAGAAAGATTGATTGTTAACACGGTATTCTGAGTATCCTCCATCCCTGATTACGGTGCCCTTTTTAAATTGCTTTAAAACTTTCTATTCTCTATCAAGTTTTGCCTGAATTTTAAATCTCAAACCTGATGTGTCTGTTGCCCGTGTGAAAGGCATCATCAGACACATGACAGTTTGAGACTTAAGTACTAAAATAAATATTATCCATCCCTGTCTCTTTGAAGTTATGGAGGTCGATTTGTTACTTTATTCTTTATATCATTACCATAGTGAGTAAAGAATTCTAATAGGTATTCTCTTCTATTACTGATTTCGCTGCTGCTTCACAGTGTGTGATGGGAATATGCATTGCAGCCTTCAAATCAGCACAGTGTTTTTTCGCAGTTTTTAATTTC
The DNA here is from genome assembly GCA_009176605.1 of Armadillidium nasatum. Lineage (NCBI taxonomy): Eukaryota > Metazoa > Arthropoda > Malacostraca > Isopoda > Armadillidiidae > Armadillidium > Armadillidium nasatum. The sequence goes on from SEYY01025163.1 coordinate 34,396, forward strand.
ATCAAGGATTTTCATCTCCTACGGAGGTGCTTCGTTGGACCCGAACAATCTTTTACCTATTACGCCTGGATAGAACCTCAACTAAGTCCGCTGTCATATCCCTTGTGATAATCTGCAAAATTTAAAATAGAATTAATTTCACTGCCGAGAACAACTATTGTAAGTGGAATGTTATGTTTTATGTTCAAAACAATAAATCAGTTTACTTACCTTGTCTGTTTTTCCTCTGATTTTGCCTTCTCTCACCCATAGCTCTTATATAAAGGCTACATTCTGCAGAAATTAATTAGAAGGAAGATCAATCTCTTCTAATCCCATGTAACTTCAGTTTTGTTTTAGACCCCCAAATTGATTCCTGGATTGAACAGATATTCGTGGATTGCCTTTTCCTGAGCTTGACAAGATCCCGGACAGACTTGCCCCTTTTTGGATGACAGTTTCTAGAAGTGGCTTCTGCAGAGTCAACCAAGGACTTTCTGCCTACACCTGCAGCGTTGACCGCTTCTTTGTGACGGATTATTTCTTACATCTCACTCCGTTTAAACCAGGAATAGAAAGAAATCTCATCAGCTTAACTTCTATCCCCTTCTTCAGAGTTCCTCACTCGGTCGAATTTTTAGCTGAAATTTGAATTATTCGATATCAACTCCAGAATGTGGTCCAAAAACAATAACCATCTTTTCTGCAACACTTTTGTACCCTTCTGTACGTCCTCCTCATGACCTTCCACTATTCAACAATCACTAAGAAAGGAAAGATTCTAAACCATGTATTAGTTTTCATGAAACTTAATTACTTGGTGAATAGGACTGCTTAATAAATAAATATTTTAAAAATAAAGATATACACATCCACACATCTATGACATCTTCTTTGAAAACACGCAGCGGAAACCTTCTGTTGTCCTTAATATTTTCGGTGCATCTTCTTCACTTGATTTTTATTTTAAGGATCATATTACCGCTCTTTCTAAACAAGCTTCTAAGAGGTTGGGTGTTCTAAGGCGCCTTCACAATTTCTCCACGCCACCACAGTTGCTTGGTGTTGTACACCTCTGTATGGAGCTACCTCACACATCTGGAGTGGTTCTACTCATACAGCTCTCCTGGAAAATGTTGAGTCTAGGGCATTTAATCTTATTAACTCTTTCGCTTTCACTAACTCTCCGTCGTCTCATTCTACTTGTCAAATTGTTGAGTTACTCTCTCTACACTATCGCTATTACAAAGGACAATTCTCTTCAGAACTCTTCCGTAGCATACCTCCTCCATTGAGAAGGGCTCACGAGACACGGCTTTCAACACAGTCTCATCCTTTCTCTGTCCAACTCTCTGACCCCAGACTTAACTGCTATGCTCAATCTTTCATGTACATTACTGGTAAAGTTTGGAACACGCTCCCTTTATCTATTTTTCCAACTTCCTTTGATTTTCACACGTTTAAACGCAGTGTATCGCGACATAGAGGGCTTTAATTGGATTCAATTGTTGATATTCCATCAACTCTTATGAAAATTAATTTTCTTCTCCCCTTTGCTCACCAGAAGATATATATATATATATATATATATATATATATATATATATAATATATATATATATATATATATATATATATATATATATATATATATATATATATATATATATATATATATATATATATTATATATATATATATATATATATATATATATATATATATATATATATATATATATATATATATATATATATATATATATATATATATATATATATATATATATATATATATATATATATATATATATATATATATATATATATATATATATATATATATATATATATATATATATATATATATATATATATATATATATATATATATATATATATATATATATATATATATATATATATATATATATATATATATATATATATATATATATATATATATATATATATATATATATATATATTATATATATATATATATATATATATATATATAATATATATATATATATATATATATATATATATATATATATATCTATTATATATATATATTATATATTATTCTATTATTAGCTTAAAAATATAAATAACCACTAAGGGAATTGCTTCAAGGAACTCATAACAAGCACTGATTGATATGTAGGCTTGTGTATTACAAGAAATAGTCCCCCAGGCGTCGAATGCTATCAATAAGGCGTCAGTTGGAGCCAGAGTATCCACAAGGGGTGGAAGTGATAAAAAATTTGTGATTCCTTTAGCTGTGCGTCCGTAAGAAATAAATTGAAGAGAAGTGAAGGTCAAGTGTTTTTAATACTACAGAGATTCAAATTAATTTTTATTTTTATTTTTTATTTTAAAAAAAAATTTTTTTTTTTAGTGGTCAATTCAGATTTCAACATAGCTGTAAATGTTATCTGTTCGAATACTTATATTCTTTTCTTGAATAAAATAAACCTTTAAAAACTGACTTTGAGTTTTTCTAACTTCTAATCCTTCTTACACTGTTATACTCTATTCAACTATGCATTTCTCCAATCGCCTTCGGATCTCTGTATTCTCCTCAATTAGTGCAAGTCTTCAAGTCTTCTACGTCTCCGTCTTTGTACTTCGACCTTACTATTGGTAGGAAACGTTTGTGGCATTTCGGTACCTCAAAATGATCAGACTTGGGGTCATATTTCTTTGATTTCCGTTTGAACGATTACAGGTTCAACGAGAGTAGTTCCTCGGAGTGTACAGAACTCATAACGAAGAAAATTTTTTTCTGGCATAGAGGTACACATTCTATGTTCTTTCCCTTCAACTAAACCTAACAACCATTCTTTTAACTCTACTTGTTCTCGTGGTGCCCATACAAATTACTATCGTCTTCCAACTTCAGAAACTAATGCACAAAAAATCCTCTCAACCTTCTAACTATAATCCTATTACTTTAACCTCCGTTCTTTCTAAAATTTTCAAATCTCTTCTGAGCAGGAAAATTTGAAAACATGTCAATTCTTCTAATCTTCCTTCTGTCTGATGAACAGTATGGTTTTCGTAAGGAACGCCTCTGGTGGTCTTCTTTCTCTTCTTTCTGACTTTTGATCCTCCTGTCTTCGACATTTCGGTGAATAATTGAAATCTTTTAACAGCCTCCTGATACAAAGTTTTGGTTTTTAAATTTCCCTCTTAAGTATTTATATTTGTGACCTCTCTGATTTCTTTTCATTCAATAACTGCTGTGGAAGACATCACCGTTCATCCTTTAATTTTTTTAATAGTGGTGTTCCTTACGGATCTCCAACTCTTTTTCTATTTTTCATTAAGGACATTCTATTTTTTATTTCATCAGCTATCCATTCCTAGGTTGATAACTCCACTTAGCAACTAACCTTAAATCTTTCTCGTATTTTATGTTTTAATGCATCAAAAACTCATTTCCTCCATCTTTCTACTCCACATAACCTTCCACGCAATTGTGATATCTTCGAAAAATCACAACTAGAACCTTTTTCTGTTCTTTTAATATACTGGATATTCATATTTCTCGTGATCTTTCACGAAAGTATCACATTACTTCTCTTTCTAAACAAGCTTCTAAAAGGTTGGTAGTTCCGGAGTCCCTTCGGAATTTCTGCATGTTACCTCAGCTTCATGCTCTTTTATAGGACTGTTTTCGCCTATGTATGGAGTATTCCTCTCACATCTGGGATACTTCCACTCATACAACTATCCCTCATATATATATATATATATATATATATATATATATATATATATATATATATATATATATATATATATATATATATATATATATATATATATATATATATATATATATATATATTATATATATATATTATAGATATATATATATATATATATATATATATATATATATATAATATATAATATATATATATATATATATATATATATATATATATATATATATATATATATATATATATATATATATATATATATATATATATATATAGCTAAAACTTTATAAACGTTGATGCGTTTAAAATTAAATTGAAAGGGAAAGAAAATTAACCATTTATTTCCCACAATCTTTTACGCAAATAACGGAGCACAAAATATACCTTTGGCATTCAAAATATTTAATTCTTAAATCAAAGTCTGTCATTCAATTTCTTTTTTTCTATACAAAGAGAAATAATTTGGGATAATATTCATCATAAGCGCGTGTAATCTGAAAATATTGTTGGTGAAATAAAAATAGCAGCATAATCTTTGAAACCTATTTCATTTGATGAATATGTTGAATTGACCAGATGAAGAAGTAAAATAATGAAGAGAAAAGATTATTTTTATTGAATAAAATTGAATATTGAATATTTATTTTTTTAATTAACTATTTGGCGTTTTTTATTTTTATTACCAGTTTCAGGAAATTGGTAGTGCACAGTAAAATGACTATAAAATCGTAAATGCAAAATAAAATTTTTTTTATATGAAAGTTAGGTTTAAGAGTGGAAGGACATAAAGGCAAACATATAAATACTTAAACTTGTTGTAAATATTCATCACTTACATCAGTTCTTAGTGACGTACATTCAGGTTTGATGTCACTTGCACAGGAAAAGAGAATCATCCTTTAGAAAAGCTTTTACTTTAAGTTCATTATATTCTTCTGTACGTTTAGAGGTTTTTATAACTTTAAATCATTTTGAAGACTTATAAATTAACAGAATAGTCCACTGTAGTATAAATGGCACTTAAGACGGGAGTCAGATGCTTTTAAAAAGTGGCTAAATTTCGCAACCTGTTAGAGTACACGTTCAATTCGTGAGGTTATTTGGCAGGCCCATAATCTTTCCTGACCCCTAGGGGGAGGGTTGATGACCATCCCGGAGAGTTGTGTTCCCCATCATGGATGAGAGAAATCCCCTAATGTGGTAGGTGGCATAGCCCAGCACCCCATTTTTTCAACCTCTTTCTTGACCCTTTTTTGAGTATATACCGTTGTTCCCGCTTCTTCTCTGAGGATTTTTGAAGACTTTGCCTCTGAACTATAGTGTTTAAGGGGATGAGGTGATACTAGCTCCCATCTCAATTTTTATTATTAATCCTGAAACTGAGACCACTTTTGCTCCTTGCTAGAGTGCTTCGAAAGATGGATTTTTCTAATTTTCGTTGCTTATGGTGGTCTGATACTTCGGCTTTTTCTTGTAGGATTTCCTTGACTTGCACAGAGGAACGAGACTTTGCAGTTCCATTCGTTTTAGAGTGCCTGGAGGTATAAAACTCAAATATATAAAAATAAATAAAATAAATAAAATTAATAAATAAAAAATAAATAAAACAAACTTTTCATTATAGAAGATATTACGATTTATCACAGCCACTCACCGCCTAAGGCTTCAAATATTTAATCAGCAATAACATATACAATAACCACGAGTACCGTTTCAGATCGAATAATTACAATATGACGTCAAAAATCTAAGACATTAAATTTTATCCAAAGAGATCCTCGAATTCTCTACAATACAGGAAACTACGCTATCCACCTGACCACAAAGAGTTCTTTGTTACTAAAGAAAACTATCGTTTTTAAGCGAAAGGTGTACCGATTTTTCGACTTATTATTTTCTTTTATGCTTATAAAATATATCTTTATTTTCAGTTAAAAATTAGCATGACTCGTACACAAACACATACGTACACGCGCGCACACGCGCGCACACACACATAAATAAGAATACAAATACATAAACGTACTTTAATTAAGCATAAGCATAAATAAACATAAGAGCACAAATGAACACATGATCAAGGAAACGATGTGTATAGATAAACAGCAAAGATGCACCTTGTCGTACATATACAAGCACATCCATTCACGTTCACACGCCCGCGCGGCGCACACACACACATATATATATATATATATATATATATATATATATATATATATATATATATATATATATATATATATATATATATATATATATAATATATATATATATATATATATATATATATATATATATATATATATATATATTACAATATATATATATATATATATATTATATATATATATATATATATATATATATATATATATATATATATTATATATACCCTTAGAAATCCAACCAATACTCCCCCTACAACACCTACCTCCCCCTCCACCTCCTCCCAAAAATTAAAAATTAAAAACGAAATAAACAAATTTAAATTAAAATTTTTTAAAAATAATAAATATAAATAAATAAATATAAAAAAGAAATTAAAAATACTTCGAAAACTCAAGAAATTATATATATATATATATATATATATATATATATATATATATATATATATATATATATATATATATATATATATATATATATATATATATATATATATATATATATATATATATATATATATATTTTTTTTTTTTTTTTTTTATTAAAAAGTTCACATCTCACGGGCATTGCCCTATTCGAGGAGAGGAACTTTTCTAGGTAGTATATACCTAGGATCCCGAAGTGGGATCGAACCGGCGCCCTCAAGCACGTGAGTCAATCACTTTACCGTTTGAGCCACGGTAAACGGCATATATATATATATATATATATATATATATATATATATATATATATATATATATATATATATATATATATATATATATATATATATATATATATATATATATATATATATATATATATATATATATATATATATATATATATATATATATATATATATATATATATATATATATATATATATATATATATATATATATATATATATATATATATATATATATATATATATATATATATATATATATATATATATATATATATATATATATATATATATATATATATATATATATATATATATATATATATATTATATATATATATATATATATATATATATATATATATATATATATATATATATATATATATATATATATATATATATATATATATATATATATATATATATATATATATATATATATATATATATAGATCACTATCACCTTTCCCACTTTCGTGGGGTGGTGCTGGCATACCCATTCCTACTTTTCAACCTATTTCAAACCGCCCATTATCTCACTCTGCCCTCCGCAATCTTCTACCCTCTTCTAAACTCAAATTCCTTACACCCAAAATTTCTTTCACTCCATCCATCCATCTCCACTTTGGCCTTCCCCTCCCCCTACCCCCTTCCACTTCGGATCTAGTAACCTTACCCATCATTCTACCCATATGTCCAAATCATTTTAGCACACCTTCCTCCGCTTTATTCACTACACCCCTCTTCCGTTTACATATCTTTATTCTTTCATTTCTAATCCTATCAATCCTTCTCAATTTACATATAGCTCTCAAACTTTTCATCTCAAAGGCATTCAAATTTTTCCTCGCCCGAGCACTTATCATCCATGTTTCACACCCATACATTACAGAAGGTAAACACATACATTCGAACATTCTTATATTTACTTCTTTCAAATTTTTTCCTTTCTTCCATACTTCTCTTAGGTCTCCCAACACTTTCATTCCTTCTACCACTCTATTCTTTATTTCTTTTTCCGTACCCACCCTTACCTTGCGCCAAAATTCCTGGATATTTAAATTCATCCACCTCCTCAAGTTTCCTTCACCTCACTTCTACACCACCGCTTTCCTCCCCCCACATCTCATCATCCCCACATCCTTTTCTCATAGCTTTACTTTTAGCTGGATTAACTTCAATCTCATGTTTGCACATTTCCCTTCAAACTCTCTCACAAGTATTCTCAACTTTTCTCCAGATTCTGCCACCAACACCGCATCATCTGTAAAAAATAAAACATTCACATCCCATTCACTTTCCACATTTCTCAACCTAATACCATTTCTGACTCTCTCCATTTTTCTAACTACACCATCCATCAATAGATTAAATAACTATGGAGAAATTACACACCCCTGTCTCAATTCCACTCCTATGTTAAGCCAATCCGACAGTTCCTCTTCACCCTCACTCTTGATCTACAATTTGCATAAAAAGCTTTGATTCCCTTCAGCAATTTCCATTTCAACCCCTTTTCCATTAGTGTTTCGAATAACTTCCTCCTGCATACTCTATCGTATGCTTTTTCCAGATCCAGAAAACATACATACCCCATTTTATTTTTTTCACGCAATTTATATGTAATCAATCTCAGTGTGAATACCTGGTCTACACATCTGTCCCTAAAACCACCTTGCTCCTCGCCCATTCCCTCACTTGTCAATTCTTTCATTCTCGTCACTATCACCTTCCTATAAATTTCCCAGACTAATCCTTATAATTTTTACAAACCATTTTATCACCTTTTCTTTTGTATATGGGTACAATGCAAGAGTCCCGCCACTCCTGAAAACTCTCCCTTCTCTCCAACTCACATTAAAAATTCTCACCAACCAGTCAATCAACTCTCTAGGTCCCTTCATTATCATCTCTACATATATAACAACCATTCCTGAAGATTTCCTTTTCTTTACTTTTCTACCTCCTCTTTACTAATATTTCTCTCCTCTTTCTCGCCAACTACCTCCTCATCATTTTCTACCTCTCCCCCATTACTAATCTCTCTTCCTTCGTTCATCAACTCACTAAATTACATTTTCCATCTCTCTCCAACTTACTTCTCTCCCTGTAATATTTCTCATCTTCCCTTTCACTCCCTCTCCCCTCTCTTCTCCTCCTTTTCTCATCCTATTTACCTCTTTAATTTTTTTTTATTTCTTTACTTAAGATTTTCTGCTAACTTTCTGCCCCACTCCTCTTCTACTCTTTTTTTGGCCCCCTTGACCTCTCTTTTCACCACTCTAAACCTCTCCCCCTATACTCCTTCCAATCTATACCCTCCTTTGTACCCAGATATATATATATATATATATATATATATATATATATATATATATATATATATATATATATATATATATATATATATATATATATATATATATATATATATATAACTATATATATTTATTTCACTTTTGATGGGCAAAGACAAGAGAGACCTACTAAAATTTCCATCAGAGTTAGGAAGAAAACAGGAAACCTGGTGAAAGAAAAGGCCGACATGCCCCGATACACGGCGTTTGAAGGTGTGTGAGTCATAGGAAGTTGGGAAAATAGATGAAGGGAGTGTGTTTCAGACTGTACCAGTAGAGTGCATGTAAGGTTAAGCATAGAGGTTAAGTCTAGGGTCAGAGGGTTGGACAGAAAAAGGACGAAACCGTGAAGAAAGAAATGTTGCACGAGCCCTTCTTAATGGAAAAGGTGTGTGAAGGGAGAGTTCAGAAAAGTAGTGTCCATTGTAATTGCGATAGGGTAGGAAGACTGAGGCAACAATTGGACGGAAATAAAGAGAGTGGAGAGAATTAGTGAGAGCAGGAGAGTTGATAAGACGAAAAGCCCTAGAATCTATCTTTTCAAGGAGAGCTGTATGAGTGGAACAACCCCAGATGTGTGAGGCGTACTCCATACAAGGTGAACAACATCCCTGTAAAGAACAAGCAACTGTGGAAGAGTGAAGAAATTCTGAAGGTGCCTCAGAACATCTAATCTCTTAGAAGTTTGTTTAGAAAGTGAAGTAATGTGAACTTTCCAAAAAAGATCACGAGAAAAAGAAACACCAAGAATATTAAGAAAAGATTAAGGTTTGAGCAGTGTGTTTTCGAAGATGATATCATAGTTGTGTGGAAAGTTTTGTCAAGAAGAGTGTTGGAGGAATTGAGTTTTGGTGGCATTGAAAACGACCATGTATTTTCTTGCCCCAATATGAAAAACGAGATCAATCAGAGTTTATATGCGTCTCTTAGCTTCTTTTGGAAAGGGTGCCTTTCAAATTAAATAGAGTAATTGAAGTGTTGAGTCATCAACAGAAGAAGAGCGGATAGGATATGAAGAAACAGAGTGAAGGTCATTAATGAAAAGTAAGAAAAATGTTGGGAATATAACAGATCCTTGAGGAACACCACTATTAATAGATTTAAAGCAAGAACGGTGGCCATCTACAATAGCTGCAATAGAACGACGAGAAAGGAAATTAGAGAGAAGGTCACAGAGAGAATGATAGATTTCGAAAAAGAGAAGTTTGAATATCAAAGCTTTGTGCCAGACTCTATCGAAAACCTTCAATATGTCCAGATCGCCACAGGAAAAGATTCACCGAAATGCTGAAGAGCGGAAGACCAAGAGTCAGATAGAAGAGAAGGAAGTGATCTTAAGATCATTTATAGAGTGTTTCTTACGAAAGCCATACTGGCAATCAGAGACAAGATCAGAAAAATTGAGGATATTTCTAAATCTTCTTGTTAAGGATAGTTTCGAAAACTTTAGAAAGGACTGATTTTAAAGACACTGGAAGGTAGTTAGAGGGTTGTGAGGGGTTTCCCTTCTTAGGTACATGCTGAATGTGCGCACGTTTCCATCAAGAAGGGAATGTTGAAGTAAGAAAGAAAGACGAAGTAGTTTAACAAGGCAGGATGCAACTCGGAAGCAAAAGGTTTGAGAACCACTGGAGGGATACCATCAGGACTTCATGCCTTCTTAGTTGTTAAGCTCAGAGAGAGCAGAAATGACGTTTTTTGAAAAAATTACACATTTAGGCATAAATGAGTTGGAGTGGGTTGAAGGTATAGGAACAGCTCCGGAATCGTCTAAGGTTGAATTAGAGGCAAAAGTTTGAACGAAGATTTCAACTTTAAAGGAAATACAAATAGTAGTTGAATCGTCAGAAGATAATAAAGGATGGAAAGAGGAAGAAGCAAAGTTAGAGTTGATAATTTTTGCAAGATGCTAGAAGGACGTGAGGAAGGAGAAGCAGAATCTTTACTGTATTTTAAACGGAGAAATGAGTTTTTCGTAACTGAGAATAGATTTTGCACGATTCCGGGGTGAAATATAAGATGCACGAATTTCTGGAGTTTAAAGAAGACGGTAATCCCTAAAGACAGCTCCTCTGCAGCGGATAGAATGAGAAAATGCAGAATTAAGCCAAAGTTTGTTATATTTAGTAGAAGGGAAAGAATATGGAATGTAAGGCTCCATGCCAGAGAGAATCACTTCGGTTATGCTTTCTGCGCACTCTGAGGGACAACCTCTCATGGAAACAGTAATCATTTCATGGGAAATCAGAAAAGTACAACCGCATTTCAGACCAGTTAGTGGCACCGAAATGCCAAAAAAAGTTTCCTCGCCGAAGGTGGGTGCCGTTCTTGCGGAGACTTGAAGAGACAGGACGAAGATACAGAAATATGAAGGTGATCGGGTGAACCCAGAGTAGGAAAGAGTTTAACAGTCTAAGGAGTAGGATAAGAAGTTAGGAAAAGATCAAGTTTGTTGGGTTCATCACCAAGGCGGTCAGGGATACGGGTTGGGGGATGCACCAACTGCTCAAGGTTATTCTGGATAGAAAAGTGGTAGGCATGTCACCACCTGAGTCATAAGAACTAGACAAAAGATATTAAATCCCCTTAATTGATTATTTCTGAGAAAGGACAAAAAGAATGAATGTGTTCTATTTTAAAGTTAAGATAGTCTAAGAATTTTTATAGGTTGTAGAGTTAGAAGATAAATAGACAGAACAAATGAATTTAGTTGTAGAGTTGCAAGTTGCCTAAGCCATAAAGTAGAAAATTTAAAATCTTCAGATTAGAGACACGAGAACAGACAACAACGTTGCGCACATGGCAACATCTGCCTTTGGTTGAAAATTGATAATAAAGACAGTGGGAGGAGACAGAGAAGATTTTGCTGTTAGAGCACCGCCAACACTTGAATTTCAGTTTAAGACAATAGATGAGGTCTATAAGAAGAGGGATGGTGTTCGACAAAATGAAAATTTGACAAGAGACTGCGAATGTTAAAGAAATTTATATAAAAAAAATTAAGACCTTGCACTAGGGCAAGTCAGCATAAAGGTCTTTGTGGTACCAATTAAATCACCAGAGGCCCTCCAACTCCTAAGTATTAATTCGGGAAGGGGATAATGAGGAGAGTCAGACAGGTCGTCTAATGAGATTGCGGGGGATACCCTGGGGCCTCACCTTGGCATCCTATGGTTGACAATATCGGTACATAACTACTCACCACTATATAGATTTAAAGGATGAAACATGACCAAGAATCAGAGAGAAGAGAAAGGAAATTACCAGTACAGCTTTCCTTACGAAACTCATATTGATGATCAGATAAGATTAGAAGAATTTACATGTTTCCATATCTTCCTGTTAAGGTTATATTCGAAAACCTTAGAATGAAAGGAGGGGAAAGTTATCTGCACAGACTAAATGAGCTCACATTTCCAGCAAAAAGTGAAGATTAAAATAGAAAGATAGAGAAGAAAATAATATATATATATATATATATATATATATATATATATATATATATATATATATATATATATATATATATATATATATATATATATATATATATATATATATATATATATATATATATATATATATATATATATATATATATATATATATATATATATATATATATATATATATATAAGGTCAGACTTCGGTTTGAGCCAGCAACATATCTAAAAACCTACTGAACCTGTGGAAAAAAGAATTACATTTTTAGAATCCTTGTCGAATTTCAGTTAGGAAAAGTGTAAAATGTTTGAAAATAAATTTAAAAAAAAAAAATGGTTTTGTACGACAACTGATGACGTAACAAACGACAACTGATGACGTAACAAACTTAAATTTGGTGTTATACCGAGCATTTGTCTACGGGCTGCTCTGCCTCCCGTACCCCCCGACGCGTGAGTGATGATGATACTGTAGACAACTTTTCCTGTCGACGATTTGGGGTATTTCTCATTTTTTTTCAGTTTCGAAAAAATTGAAAAAAACGGACATTGCCAGACGTACGATTCTCGCGTAGAATTAAAAATAAGTAAACTTTACTTATATAAACTTTATTATTATAGGAATTTATTTTTTATTTCCCAATGTTTCCTACCTGAAATTCGACAAGGATTCTAAAAATGTAATTATTTTTTACGTAGGTTCAGTAGTTTTTAAAATATGTTGCTGACTCAATCCGAAGTCTGGCCTATATACAAGGCCGTATCCAGGGGGTTCTAATCCCCCCCCCGAAATTAATCGTTCCATAATATATATATATATATATATATATATATATATATATATATATATATATATATATATATATATATATATATATATATATATATATATATATATATATATATATATATATATATATATATATATATATATATATATATATATAATATAGGACACCAGGTAATGACTTTAATTTTCCAAAATGTAGTAAAAGAATTCTGAAATTTCAGCTACAATGGCTAAAAAGATTCCCATGGCTTGTTTATAGTCAAGCAGGAGACCAAGGAGCTTCATGCAAATATTGTGTGTTTTTTTGTAATGAACATGCAGGTAAAGGGGACCATGTAAAAGTAAAATCACTCGTGAAGCAACCTTTTAATAAATGGAAAGATGCCATTGAAACTTTTCTGCATCATTCTGGTACAAAGTTTCACGAATTTTGCATTTTACAGGGGGAAATGTTTTTAAATATTATGAAGGGGAAGCATTTCAGATATTCAGGTAAGCATTGATTCTGCAAGAGCAGATCAAATTCTTGAAAATAGAGCAAAGTTAATCCCTATTATAGAAACTATAATGCTTGTGTGGCCGTCAGGAGCTAGCTTTAAGGGGAACAAATGATTCAGGTGTACTTTCTATTACTGATGAAGAACCTGCTCACAGCAATGGGAACTTTCGTGTTATTTTACGTATGAGATTAACATGTGGCGATGTAAAATTGAAAAACCATTTACAGGATGCATCCTTGAATGCTACCTATATAAGCCCATCAATACAAAATTAAATAATTTGTACTATTGGTGAAATTATTCAAAATCGACTTGTAGGAAAAGTTAATTTAGCAAGGTGTTTTTCGGTGTTGGTAGACGAGACTACTGACATCTCTCAAACAGAACAATTATCCCTATGTGTTAGATACGTCGATCAAAGTAATGAAATTGAAAACAGATATTCACTTCGAGAAGACTTCTTGGATTTTGTAGCAGCTAAAAGCACTAAAGGGGAAGATCTAGCACAAGTTATTCTTCAAAGATTAACAACTTTGGGGTTAAAAAGTGATTTTTTAGTTGGGCAAGGTTACTATGGTGCAGCAGCAATGAAGGGGAGTTTTAAAGGTGTACAGGCAGTGATTAGAAGAAAATATCCTACTGCGTTGTATGTTCATTGCTGTTCACATTCATTAAACTTAGCTTTGGGGCATGCATGTGAGGTACACCATATTAGACAATGTATTGGATTAGTCAAAAAAGTTGGAAACTACTTTAGATCTGCTAAAAAGACAAATATTTTGACAGAAAATATAAAGAAAAATTTTTCCACAGGAAAGAAGTTTGAAATTAATAAGAATTTGTGAAACTATAGATGTTTAGAAAATCACGATGGTTTGATACGGTTTAAAGAATTATTTAAAGCAATAATTGACGCTTTGCAAGAACTCGAGACAGACCAAGATACTGAAAGTTCTACTAAAGCCTCCATTTTTTAAAAATGTTTAACTACAACCGATTTTGTTATTAGTTTAGTTATAACTTCAACATTGTTTTCTTTTACTCTTGCATTTTGTAAGAAACTGCAATCACCATCTTTAGATTTGATAAGTGCTCTAGATCATGTTGAAGATGTTGTTTTAGTTTTAAAGGATTTTCGCTTTAACATAGATGAGCAGTTTTTAAAAAATTTTCAAACTGCAAATGATCTCCTACAATCTGTAAACGAAGAAATAAAAATTCCGCGTATTAGATATACGGAAAAAGACAAGTTTAATGCTAACACAACTGATCCTAAACAATACTATAAAATTGTTATATCAATTCCATTTCTAGATGACTTGACCTGTCAACTTGAGAACAAGTTTATAAGTCACAAAACTATCCTTAAAAACCTTAGCAAGTTAATACCATCAAAGGCCGTAAAAAACTTCATGGATATTAAAAATGAATACAATCAATATTGTCATTTGATTTCTGACCAGGAAACTATTAACGCTGAATTTATCTTATGGAGGAAAAAATGGGAAAATCATGATATTAAAGATCTTCCTTCAAATGTCATCGATGCTTTAAATGACTGTAATTGTAAACTTTTTCCGAATATTTTTGAATTACTGAAGGTTTTTGCGTCAATTCCAGTAACAACATGCACTCCAGAAAGGACTTTTTCAACTATTAAAAGATTAAAAAATTATTTAAGAAATTCTACAGGACAGGAAAGATTAGTAGGACTTGCCCTAATGAGCATTCACCGAAGTTGCAAAGTCAACATGGAAGAGGTTATAGATGAATCTGCATCTAAAAAAGCTAGATTAAAATTATTGTTATAAAGCATTCTTCAATATTTTGTTAGTGGTGAGTACTATATATATATATATATATATATATATATATATATATATATATATTATATATATATATATATATATATATATATATATATATATATATATATATATATATATATATAT
>SEYY01025163.1:62500-67500 GCA_009176605.1 Armadillidium nasatum
AACTTAGAAACCTAACATGAAAAAAAATAAATATTTAATATATATATATATATATATATATATATATATATATATATATATATATATATATATATATATATATATATATATATATATATATATATATATATATATATATATATATATATATATATATATATATATATATATATATATATATATATATATATATATATATATATATATATATATATATATATATATATATATATATATATATATATATATATATATATATATATATATATATATATATATATATATATATATATATATATATATATATGCGTATGTGTTTGTGTGCATTGTTCACATTGAACTTTGTCCGTGATGACCCAAATGAAAGTTTATCACTGGTCAAAGGCTACTTTTACTTTTTTTAAAAAGGTTTTTCTCTATTTGTCTTTTCTTTACATTCCTATTCCATGAAAGCATAAATGTTGAGAACTTTCCTTTTTTATATAATAATAATAATAATAATAATAATAATAATAATAATAATAATAATAATAATAATAATAATAATAATAATAATTTTTATTATTATTGCTATTATTATTATTTTTTGTTATTATTATTATTATTATGTTTATTATTATATAGTTAAAATTATTATTATTATATTATTAATTATTAATAATAATAATAATAATAATAATAATAATAATAAATAATAATAATATAATTAATATTATTATTATTATTATTATTATTATTATTATTATATTATTATTATTATTATTATTATTATTATTATTATTTTACGTTTCTCCTCTTTCTAAACAAGCTTCTAAAATGTCGGGTGTTTTTCACTCCACCCAATTAATTGCTCTTTATAAAGTTCCACGTATACATCTCTTTTCCAAAATTTGGAGTCTAGGTTTTTTAGTTCACAAACTCTTTTGCTCTTTTCAACTCTCTCCAATCTCTTTCTGCCAGCCAGTCGAATTGTTGTGTCATTCTCTCTATACTACCTCTATTACAACGGACACGGCTCTTCTGAACTTTCACGTCGCATACCTCCTCCATTTATAAAGGCTCGTGCGACACGACACATTCTCATCCTTTCTCTGTCCAACACTCCGACCCCAGACTTAACCGCTATGCTCAATCTTCCATGTACACTATTGGTAAAGTTTGGAACACACTTTCTTTATTTCTTTTATCAACCTACTTTGACATACATACTTTTAAAAGCCGTGTATCGGGACATGTCGGCTGTTAACTACCAGATTTCCAGTATTTCCATAACTTTGTTAGAAATCGATAAGCTTCAGGCTTTTTGTCCACGAAAGGATATTAAAATTTTTTTTGAAATAAAAAATTAAATAAAAGTATGAAATTAATTTATGATATTACACGTTAAGGATATTGGGGATGTAGATGAAGATAAGCTGTAGGTCAAATTTTTATGATTTGTGAATTGGCTGAGAAAATTGAAAGAAAAGTTAAAGAGAAATCGATCATTATGAAAATATATTTTTTAATTTTGGGATAAAAAAAAAAATTAGTTCTGACCTTAAATTTGAAGGACAAATCAATCTTATTATTCTCGGCTTGACTATCTTATAACGAGTTCATTAAATTATAAATTTGAAATATGGAAGTCACTTTCAGGTTATTTAAGAATATATGGATTAATTATCCATATTCTTTTAATTACTGAATGTTTCTAGAGTTAATTCGAAAGAAAAAATTTCAAAGGTATTGGTTGATTTTTTTACAATAGCTGCATTTTGAATTCTGACAAATAATCAATTTTTATTCTGCAAAAGCAGTAGAGAAATTGAACAGTAAAATAATGTATTCTCTTTTCAAATATTAAACTTAATTCTAGTAAATAGATGAAAAAAATCGTTAGAGAGATAGAATGAGATGATCGTAAGGAAAAAAAATAGTTATAAAAATACTTAACAAAATTAAACTGTTTGCATAACATATAAAAGGGCTACCATATTTAGCAGATTTTTCAAAACAACCATGATTAATATGTAGTTAAAAAATATTTCTCAAAATCTTAAAGCTTACTGAACAGGAGCTTAAACTTTGTCTTATGCAAAAATAGAACAATGCTATTTGAAGGAAATATTAGGAAAACAGGTTTGAAGAAAATCTGAAAAAAATGCAGTTAGGAGAAAGAAATATAGAGAAAATATTAATTGCTACCTAAAAAACACTACAGTATTTAGGAAACCCCATAAAATAGGTAAATTATATTTCGACTCAGGTTGAAAAAGTAAAAAAATTATAAGAATTTACTAGACTTAAAGTAACTATTAAAAGCATAAATTATTTTTGCCCTTTACAGCTAATAATGAAGGAAATGAAACTAAAAAAGTAGAGGAAAATTTCGTTTTGTAATAAATTTGAAAGCAAAAAGATCTAACGAAAAGAACTGAAAAAGGGGAAAAGCCTCGAAAAAGAAAAAAAAAAGAAAAAAAAGAAGAAAGAGAACAAAGAGAAAGAAGAAAAATGCTGAGTGAAGCAATTTGTCTACGCCAATCTCACGATTTTGGTGTTTGCGTAAAAATTGGAGACAGAAACAAGATAAACAAATGATTTTCTTTTACAATCTTTTAATTTCTATTAAACTCTTTACTTTTTACATATTATTATTATTATTATTATTATTATTATTATTATTATTATTATTATTATTATTATTATTATTATTATTATTATTATTATTATTATTATTATTAATTATTTTCATTATTATTATTATTATTATTATTATTATTATTATTATTATTATTATTATTATTATTATTATTATTATTATTATTATTATTATTATTATTATTATTATTATTACTTTCATTTTATTAAATTGAGCTATGCAATAATTATAATAATAATAGGAAAATAATAATAATAATAATAATAATAATAATAATAATAATAATAATAATAATAATAATAATAATAATAATAATAATAATAATAATAATAATAATAATAATAATAATAATAATAATAATAATAATAATAATAAGAAGAAGAAGAAGAAGAAGAAGAAGAAGAAGAAGAAGAAGAAGAAGAAGAAGAAGAAGAAGAAGAAGAAGAAAATAATAATAATAATAATAATAATAATAATAATAATAACAAGGACATGCATTTTTCGTGAAAAGGATCCTCATATTTTTTAATTCTTTTTAAAAATATTTTTCCAATATGCGCACTGGATTTTCCAGCACTTCTGTTTCAGATCCATAAGAGGAAATTTCATGCAAAGGGGAGGAGTTTGGTCAAACCTTTTTTAAGTGAATTTTGAAACAAATGAAAGAGCGCTCGCAATATAACCCTTGTTAGAATTTTACGATAACCGATTGTTAATAGGATAAATTGTTTTGCAGATTTCATTATTATTATTATTATTATTATTATTATTATTTTATTATTATTATTATTATTATTATTATTATTATTATTATTATTTTTATTATTTTATTATTATTATTTATTATTATTTATTATTATTTTTATTATTATTATTATTATTATTTATTATTATTATTGTTATATATTATTATTATTATTATTATTATTATTATTATTATTATTATTATTATTATTATTATTATTATTATTATTATTATTATTATTATTAGTTATTATTATTATTATTATTATTAATAGCAATTTTTAACATCTACTAACCTCTCCTCCTAAAGGAAATTACAAAGTAATAAATAATAACACATGCGAATTCCTAAAAACAAACCACCAAAACAATCAAATTGAAAGAGGAATAACATAAGAAACAAAATAACCTTAAAACACCTTTGTACAGGCTTACTAAAGCACGACAAGCAATACCACCATTCTGTTTAACAACCTCCCAAATGACATAAAAAAATAAAGATTAAAAAAAAAAAAAAAAAAAAAAAAAAAATGTACATAAATTCTTATTGATCCACTATTATTATTGTTATTTACTATTAATTATTATATTATATTTATATTATAATTATTTTTACTATTATTTTTTTTATTATTATTATTATTTATTATTTTTCAATTAGTATTATTATTTATCATTAGTATTATAAAATTGTTTTATTATTATTATTATTATTATTATTATTATTATAATTATTATTATTATTATTAATATTTAATTATTATTAATATAATTTTATTTTATAATTATTGATTATTTACATTATTATTATTATTATTATTATTATTATTTATTGTAATCATTGTTTGTTGTTATTTAATTATTAACTTTATTTATTATTATATATTATTATTATTATTAATTATTATATTATTATTGTATAATTATTATTATTGCTAGTTATTACATTACCTGGTATTATTTAACCATTAATTTTTTATTAAAAAATTTATTCTTAAATACTAAAAATAGAAAATCAAGAATATTAATAATTACTGAAATATCCATATGGTCATTATATTTTATGTAAATCGTGCTGCAATTTTTTATTATTCTTACTGTCCTTATTATTCTTATTATTGAAAATAGTATATTACAACTTATTTTATTACTACTACTATTATCATAAATATTGTTATCACTATTATTATCACTGTTGTATAACAGAAATGATTATCAATATAGTTACCATTATTATATAACCTTTATAATATTATTATTATTATTGATTATTATTACTGTTATTATTATTTATTATTATTTATTATTATTATATTATTATTATTATATTATATTATTATTATTATTATTATATTATTATTATTATTATATTATTATTATATTATTATTTATTACGTACTGAAATAAATATCACATTGCTATTATTATTACTCAATTTGTTGTAGCAAACTTCATAATAACAACTTTGTTATTGTTGCTTGCATATCAATATATCAAGATTTCCGTTACTCTAGAAGTAACCTATCCAACATGTAATTATCAAATCTGTATGTACTAAACTTTGGGGCTCAATGGAAACCAGTGTTTCCCCAAAGCCCCTTTTCAGAGAACTATA
>SEYY01025164.1:0-12642 GCA_009176605.1 Armadillidium nasatum
ATTCTGGATATTATATTTAAAATTCCAAGAATCTATGGCAAAAATTCTTAAAAAATTAAACTATCCGCATCTGCGGATATCCGCAATTGAATATCCGCAACCGCATCCGCATCCGCATCCGTGGATAGTAAAAAATTACTATCCGGTCCACCTCTAATATATATATATATATATTTATATATATATATATTTCTTCTTAAGACGTCTTTGTTGCTCCTTCAAAGCTTAACACTAGGAAGGCGTACGGTCCTGATGGTATCCCTCCTGTGGTTCTCAAAACTTGTGCCTCAGAGCTTGCATCCTTCCTTGGTAAACTATTTCGTCTATTTCTTTCTACTTCAACCTTCTCTTCTTACTGAAAACGTGCGCTCATTCAGTCTGTGTCGAAAAAGGATAACCCCTCTCAACCTATAACTACCTTCTCATTTCTTTAACCTCCGTTCTTTCCAAAGATTTCGAATCTATTCTTAACAGGAAGATTTAAGATTTGGAAACATCTCAATTCTTCAAATCTTATCTCTGATCGCCAGTATGGCTTTCGTAAGAAACGATCTACTGGTGATCTTCTTTCCTTTCACTCTGACTCTTGTTCCTCCGCTCTTCTTCATTTCGGTGAATCTATTGCTGTCGCGCTGGACATATCGAAAGTTTCCGATAGAGTCTGTCACAAAGGTTTGATTTTCAAACTTTCTTATCTACAACACTATTTTTGCTTTTCATTAATAACCTTCTCTCTTTTACTTCATTTCCTATACTCCTATGCAGATGGCTCCACCTTTTATTACTCTTTTTAATTTGAAAGGAACCCATCTCAACAGCAGATAATAGAGGCAAGGGAGGTAGCCTTGGGGCAACTGACAAAGGAAACAATTTTGTTTTCAATGCCACCAAAACTCAATTCCTCTATATCTCTCTGCGCGACACAATCTTCCACACAACTATGATATCTTCTTCAAAAGCACACAACTCAAACTTTCATCTGTCCTTAATATTCTTGGTGTTTCTTTTTATGTGATCTTTCTTGGAAAGATCACATTACTTCTCTTCCTAAACAAGCTTTTAAGAGGCTAGGTGTTTTGAGGCGCCTTCAGAATTTCTTCATACCATCCCAGTTGCTTGCTCTTTATATGAGAGTTGTTCGCATATGTATGGGAAACACATCACACATCTGTGGTGTTTCCACACATAGAGCTCTTCTCGAAAAGGTGGAGTTTAGGGTTTACGGTATGAAAAGTTCACATTGTATTAAATGAGTATGTGGAAACGCTTGGTATTAACCTTTCTAATTAGATTAAGGTTCTCTTAATCTTAAATGTATATATATATATATATATATATATATATATATATATATATATATATATATATATATATATATATATATATTATATATATATATATATATATATATATATATATATATATATATATATATATATATATATATATATATATATATATATATATATATATATATATATATATATATATATATATATATATATATATATATATATATATATATATATATATATATATATAATATATATATTATATATATATATATATATATATATATATATATATATATATATATATATATATATATATATATATATATATATATATATATATATATATATATATATATATATATATATATATATATATATATATATTTCAAACGTACCTTATTTATTATGGAAAGCTTGCTGATATTCTTATTTAAAAATAAGATTAGTTCTTCGAGTTTTAGATGTCGAAAAGTTTTCAATCTTTTGCATTCAATCTCTCGTTTAAACATGTTACTACGTAAAAAAGTTTTTATTCTCTTCAAAGTCGAGAAACATCTTTCTGCTTCAGACGTCGTCATCGGAGTTGTAATTAAAATTTGTAGTAGTCTGGTGATATTTGAAAATGTTGATCCTAAATTTATCCTACTGCAAAATCTCGGAATTTGACCACAGCCTAATGATTATGATTTGACTCATAAAAAGACGCTGCCAGGCGTACGATGTCCATTACTTTAAAAAGCCATGAATTACGTAGTTATTAAAATTAATATGATTTTTTTTTTAATTCCCAATTTTTCCTTATCAAAACTCTTCAACAACCCCAAAAATGTTATCGTTTTTAACGTACGTTTAGTAGCTTTTTAGATATTTAAGGAGGCTAAGGTGCAGTCTGGCCATATATATATATATATATATATATATATATATATATATATATATATATATATATATATATATATATATATATATATATATATATATATATATATATATATATATATATATATATATATATATATATATATATATATATATATATATATATATATATATATATATATATATATATATATATATATCGATAAAAAAAAACAATAAATCTGGTAATTTTTCTTTCACAATAAAAAAAACACATCTCCACTCCACCAGGTTCTATAACAAACTGTTTTATTTATTGTTTATATTCTTTACATTCTGTCCTTTTAGGACAAACTGGCAACATTCAAATATCTTAAATATTCAAAAATAATGTCCATGTTGCCAAAAAGCATAAGGAAAACAAATTGGCAACTTGACAAAAACTGCTATTGCAATTTGTCATACTTTTTGTCGTAAGTTGACACATCTGTCCTATTATTTAAGAACAAAAAAGTTGGTCTAATTTAGGACTGAGAATTTACAGCCCATATTTTATATAATTGCAATGCGTGAAAATAAATATCGTTCCCAAAAATTTGCAGTTGCAAAATGCATTTAATTCAAATTTTCTTTATTAATTTATACTTTTTATGTATTAAGTTGTTAAAAAAATGAATTTAAATCACTTTTCTCTGATAAAAAATTCATATTTATGTCAACATTCTACGCCTGATATTTTTAATTTGGAGGGGCTGCAGCCCTGGAGCCCATATAGACGAGCCGCCAATATATATATATATATATATATATATATATATATATATATATATATATATATATATATATTATATATATATATATATATATATATATTATATATATATATATATTATATATTATATATAATATATTTGCTTGTATTTGATCATATAGGTCTAATATATAATATATATATATATATATATATATATATATATATATATATATATATATATATATATATATATATATATATATATATATATATATATATATATATATATATATATATATATATATATATAGTATAGGGGGCACTTTCGGGGGGTGCCAGATTTAGCTACTTTTCAAAAAATCTGGCAACCTAAGCCAGAACGGGATTTTGATTTGCAAAGCAAATCACTCTGCTCAAATTGACCTCACGCTCTTTCCTGATACCATTTTGGGGGGTTCAACCCATTGAAATTAGCCTCAAGTCTGGGGAAGGGGCCCCCGCGTGGGCCCCGTGAACCCCCCAAAATGGTATCAGGAAGTTGCCTGAGTTTGCAAAATCGCTGCGTTCACCTCACTTTCTTTCCTGACCATTTTCTTTGCGGTTCAGTCCGTCTGAAATTGGCTCGAAATTGGGGGTTGGGGGTCCGGGGGTCCGGGGGCCTGCACGGGTCCGTGAACCGACAAAGAAAATGTCAGGAAGGTCCTTATATATATATATATATATATATATATATATATATATATATATATATATATATATATATATATATATATATATATATATATATATATATATATATATATATATATATATATATATATATATATATATGTAATCAAATACAAGTTATCTTATGTATAAGGGCAATTTCCGCTAAAAAGTCACTCAAGAATTTTTCCTTTTAAATTCTTAGGGACCAGGCTCTGAAATAGTAGGTTTTGAGACCAAGTTCCTAAAGAAGTCGCTCTCTCGCGTCTTCGCTCTGGGTCGAAGGTCTAAAATAGTAATTTTTGAGACCAAGTTTCTAAAGAAAGTCGCTCTCAGGCGCAGTCGCTTTAGACCGAGGCTTTGAAAAAGTACATTTCAAGAAGCATGTCCCTGCCGCAATTGCTAGAGGTAAAGCCTTAGATTTGTTAATCCGTTAATATCTTAATAACCGTAGCAGATAGGGAGAAGTGACAGGAGGCAAAAATGGTGGCCCATGATTGGTTTTACCCTATAATGACTTTTTCATTTCGAAAATGAACTTCAATATATCGTAAAATGTACTTAACGTTTTTCAGATTTTGAAAAAAAACTTGCTCATAAAATCGAAAAGTTGAATTTTTTTCTCATTTTCTGGGAGGTAGGCGATCAAAAATAAGTTCTATTGTCTTACCTCCATGAAAATGCTAAAAAATAAATATTAGCAAAAATTGAGAAAATTTCTCAATTCCTACGGAAATCGACCCTCTTGTGGTACTTAAACGCCTGAAAAAATGAGTTCAAAAAGATAATTTCGGTTTCAGTTGAGTATGGGTCGAGTCTCTTAAGTTTTAATAGGTGAAAGAAAGCCTGTGAAACCATTTTAAGTTTAACTTCTGAAATATTCCGATCAAAGTTTGTGTAAGTTTTTAAATTCTTATAACTTTCTTATCAATAAGATAGATCGGCTTGATATTCTTAACACATAAGGATTTGGGACCCCTGATTCCAAATTTGTAATCCCGGTTCTTCTACATATTGCCGTTTTTGAGTTAAAGGCCGACATACATACCAAGGTGGTTTGTCGTACTTTCTGAGCATACAAAAGAAAATTGTCAACTTTGGGGGCCTATATCTCCTCAACCGTAGCAGATAGAGGAACGATCCAAGAAGGCTTTAAAGTTCTAAATGACACGTACAATTCAGATATTAAATATTTTTGCTCTATCTCTTGTAATTTAGAAATTGTAAGAAATCATAGAACTTGATTTCGACAAAAAAATTTAATAATTTTTTTTTGAGGGACCATATCTCCTGAATGGAGGCTCGTAGGATCCTTAGATGCTCATATTCTGTTCAGTATGACGAAATCTGTTTGCATAGGTGATTTAAGCGATATTTAAAGTTTAGCTTATATGGCATCAATTGTACACTTGAAAATCCTGAAAAGCTAAAAAAAATCTTATTTCAGGGTAGAGAATTCTGAATCTGAAGTCCCTATCCCTCTACGACGTGCCGTTAAAGAGTTATAAGCCGTTAAAGGGGATCCCAGAAGCGCGACGATCTTAACCTATCACCCAACGTACCGTATTATAGGCGGATTGTGCCATGAAATATGCGTCCGTGTGCTTAGAATGCAAAATTTGGCTTTCCCTGTTCTATACCACTTATTTAAACAGAACTATAGCGGTTAGATAATAAGATAATATATAATTTGATGATCCATGGAACGTACTTTACAAGTTTAAAATTTCATGGGTTAACTATTACGTTTTTTTAAAAAGAAATTAAGGTTTCAATGAGAAGCAGTAGCGGCGTTGAAGCCCACGCGGCCCCGCGCTGCGAGAGGGCTCCAAATTTTGGGACACATGACAGATACTTGTGCAAGTATAAATAGAAATCCATAGAGATAAAACAAAGAAGTTATATATATATATATATATATATATATATATATATATATATATATAATATTATATATATATATTTATATATATATTATATATATATTATATATATATATATATATATATATATATATGTATATGTGTGTGTGTGTGTGTGTGACTGCCTTTCAGCAGAAGTCGAATGAGTCAAGACTTAGCGACTCGAGTAGCCCCGGAGTCCTCTCTCTTTTCCCGCTTCTAGCGTCAGTTTTTTTATGAGTTTTGATCGAGTCACATTGGTACGTTTAGTTTGCCATTTATTTTGTGTTTATAATTTTTGTATATCCGCATTTATTTTATGTATATATTTAAAGTTGTTATTTTATCTTTCAGCTTAACCTGTACAATTTAGTGGAAACTGTTTTGCGACTAAGAATAATAAACTTGTAATAGGAAACTCCATTTTTTATTGTACCGAGTTAGTGACAAACTCAAAGACACCAAGCTGGACAAACGCGTGACGTCCATTCATAGTTAAGCAATTAATGAAACAGCCAAGCAATTGGGAATAGCTAAGCAAATCGTAGTAATAATTAATCAAAGTTGAGTTTCAAGCAGCCAAGTAACGTGTGCCTAATTAAACTTTAAGTGAAAACTTCAAGTGCAAGCGTCGGCAAAAAAAAATTAAGCAAAGCCTCAAATCAAGCAAAGCCGTAAAAGGAAAAAAAATTACAAAGCCGCATTTAAAAAAAAATAAAACTAAAGCGAAGAAATCAGAGTCAAGCTGTTAATCGGAAGCATCAAGATTCCCTTCCCTCCAAAAAGGAGATATTTCAAAGGCAAACGATTTGGTCGTCAAACGAGCAAAGGCAGATTCAAAGGCCCAGTACAAGAAAGCAGTCAAGCTAAATTGGGGAAAGGAGAAACCCCTCCCCTCTTTTTCTACAACAACGAAGAGACTCATCCGAGGAAGAAGGATTCCTCCATTTTTTCCCCACGTTTGGAAGCTAAAGGATTCGCTCAAGAAACAGATAGAAAACGGATCAAAGAAAACGAAATATTAAACGAAAACTAAAATAAATAAAATATATATATATATATATATATATATATATATATATATATATATATATATATATTATATATATATATATATATATATATATATATATATATATATATATATATATATATATATATATATATATATTACTCCAGATTATTATTATTATTATTATTATTATTATTATTATTATTATATTATTAATTGTTTAAAAGTGTTCGATTATTATTATTATTATTATTATTATTATTATTATTATTATTATTATTATTATTATTATTATTATTATTATTAATTGTGTTTAAAGGTGTTTGAATATTATTATTACTATTATTATTATTTCGGTTATAATTACTTCAAAAGGTGCGTTGGTCAAAAAATACTTATTTTTCTGATCGCATACAGAGTGTCTAAAAATAAACAAATAAAAAATATATGTGAGGTATGTTCCAAAGGTTTTAAAGGCATACAAGCGTTAATTAATGGTAAAAATTTGGTCCGCAATAAGTTTATATTTATTATATTCTCTGTTTGGTGTTTACATTACCGCTTCCTGGTGTACCCTTTGTTTTTTCTTTGCGCGCATTATTTTTTTGCATTTGATATTAACATCTTGTGTTTACATTTGTTTATCTTTCTATTTATGCATTTTGTTTGTTTGTTTACATTTTCTATATTTTAATAAAAATATTTCTCGTGGTTTTATTGCCAGGAAGTTAGGTAATTCTGTATTTATTTAAAGGTGAATTACCCTTTTTTGAGTATTTTTACTATAATTCTTTGATGCCAAAGGGTGCTTATTTTCTAATTTTTGGAGTACAATTTGATTTGTTTTATATTTAAAAAAAAATAATATCCCTTAAATTTAATATACTTGTCTGTGACATCAAGTAATTAGAGTTAATAGTGGTATCAGAAAATAGCCTTGACCAATATGGGTAGGAATAGTACAAAAAAATACAAGCAAGGAGGTTGATGTAGAGGCTAGGGAGGAAGTCTTTAGAAATACAAAGCGGAATTTGTTCACCCTAAAGAAAGAGTTTAGGGCAGCTCACAGTAGTTTTTGCAAAGCTATAAATGAAGGAAGAGTAGCCCTTATTCAAGGTAGGAATACAGAGCAGTTAAAACAATTGGTAAGAGGGCTGGAACAATTACAAAAAGCTGAATCCAAGCTATAAGTCTATAATGATGCTATGGAGGAATTAGAAATGTTCGAAGACATAAGTAAGGAAGAAGAAAGGTTAGAAGCGACCAAAGACAAAGCGCAAGAAATTAGGATACAAATATACACTTCAATTGCCAAGCAGGAAAAGGGAGACTGTGCAACAGATCCACAAGAAGTCCCGAAGGATTGTTCAGAGTCTACAAGGGAACAAGTGAGTAAGTCTGTCTTAAACCCAGGCGAGGTTTCAGGCGAAGCTACGGAGGTAGCTTCTGTAGAAGACTATGCAAGAGTAGAAAGCGAAAGGCCGTATACTAATCAAGCAATCTTAAACCCAAGTGCCAGTGAGTTTAAACCATGTTCAGATGTGTCAACAATCAGTGCCCTAATTGAAAATGCCTCGCTCCATAAACCAGAACCGACAATCTTCAACGGTGATCCCCTTATGTATGCATCGTGGAAAATTAGTTTTTATACTCTTATAGAAACTACGGTAAGAGACCAAACAAGCTTTTGTATTATTTATACAAATATACAAGTAGAGAAGTCCAAGAATTAGTAAATGCTTACATTTCCACAAACTCAGTAGAAGCATATAAAGATGCGAGAGAAGCATTAGATGAAAGATACGGCAATATGCACGTCGTCGCAAGCACTCTTAAAGAAGGGCTGAAGGTATGGCCTTTTATAAAGGCAGGAGACTCATCTGGCTTGCAAAGGTTCGCAGATTTTTTAAAGAAGTGCGAGGTCATGAAAGCTTCCACCCAAGGTTTGAACGGGCTAGACGACTCTGACAAGATTCTGTCTCTGCTAAAGAAGTTACCGGCTCACCTGGTACATAAATGGAATGATTACGCTTTTAAATATGTGGAAGGCATGCCTCGGAATTCAGCAGGCTACCCAGGCTTTACAAATTTCGTAAAATTTATCATCGAACAAGCTCGGCAAGCTCGTTTCGCAGCGCCCACGTTAGAAAGGCAAGATAGAAGATACGGAAAGCCAAGCTATAAGGAGACTCCAAGCACTAGAACTGCACGCAGGTTTGCTACAGAAGCAGTGATAACGAATGATCAGGAAGATAAAAATGCGAAAACATACACGTGTATTTATTGTAAGCAAGCTCACGCCATTGGTATTTGCAATAAATTTATAAACTTACCTATTTAAGAGAGGAAATATTTCGTAAAGGAAAGAAGGCTTTGCTTGAACTGTCTACGGCAGGGGCATGTTGTCAAATTCTGTAGGGATCCAAATCGCTGAAGAACCTGCAATAGATTCCATCACACGTTATTGCATGAGGAAAGAATACCATTCGAGCAAAGAATTGCCAGAAATGAAATAGAAGCTACAGAAGGAGTCGTTCATAGCGAAAGAGAACGAGCGAACCAACATGCTATCGTACATAAGATCGACACAAGCAAAAACAATGCTTTCTACCGAACGCAGGCGCTAATACTACCTATTTGGGTCCATAGTCATGACTTTCCTGAGAAGAAAGTACTAACTTATGCGATGCTAGACCATCAGTCTAATACATCATTCATTAAGGATTCACTATTTGAAAGGTTAAATTTAGCAGGCTCCCCAGTAGACTTAAGTATTAAGACTATATCCGGTACAGAGTTTACAAAATCTATTAAGTGTAGGAACCTAATCTTGCAAGGATTTAGAGCAAAAGAGAAACTGAACTTGCATGCCTCATACATAAGGGGGGACATTGCAGCAGATAGAGCAAGCATTCCCAGTAAAGACATCGCGAAGAAATATGAACATTTGCGAGACTTAAACGATGAGATGGTATCAGAGATTCCAACGCTAGGCGTGGAAATGCTAATTGGACTTGATTGCCTCGAGGCCCTAGAACCTTTAAGGGTAATTACAGGAAGAAAAGGCACACCTTTCGGTTTCAAGTCTCGTCTAGGATGGGGTATTATTGGCATGACACCGGAGGCTTCTAACAACCCTCCTCAAGCAAATGAGCACAAAGCAGTCATCAATCACGCCATTGTAGCATTTCAGTCTGAAACTAAGGAAAATGTTAGAAAAGATGAAAGAATAAGGCTTGAATGTCATACAAAGGAAGTCGAGGACAAAATGAAGATAGAGGTAGCCAAGCTTAACACATTGTTAAAAAATGAAACTGCCTTGAAGCTCGAATTTGAAAACAAGTTGAATACTAAAGAGAAAGAAAGGTTGGAGCTTGAAAACCAGAAGAAAGTTCTGGTCAGAGATTTAGAAAATATCAAAGTGCATTTAAATGAGAAAGAAGATCTTATTCAAGAAAAAATAACTATTATTAAGGAACTTGAGGAATCAAAACAGATGCTGGAATCTAAGGTTAAGGATGTTTTAAAATGTAAAGAAATCGACCGTCTTCTCAATAAAAAACAAAATGAAGAGTCAAAGCAACAAAGATTGTTAGAAAAACAAAAATTCGAAGCATTAAACGAAATGAAAACAGAAAAGGACAATGCAAAGACGGAGTTGAAAACATTTGAAACTCAAACAAAATTGGAAAAACTTGCTTTTGAATCCAAACTGAAACAAATAATTCCAAAGTTTGATAATACGTAGTAAGGAAGAAACTGAACAGAAAATAGCAAATCTTATAAAGAAAAGTGAACTTGAAGTTAAGAACTTCACCAACGAGATAAGTAGAATGAAAGTTGAAATGTTAGAGTCTACAAAGGTAATACAGGATTTGGAAAACAAAGGGGTAGAACTCGAACAACTTGAAAATGAAAAGGCAAAGGTACTTCTTTAAACGAAAAATAACAAGGAAAGTGTACAAACCAAATTGGAAATGTTTCAAGAAAAGAGTAAAAGGGAGTTTTCTGAAATGAACAAAGAAATGCAGGAGATGAAAATTCAGATCGAAAGGCTTAAAAGGGAAAAGAAAGGTGCTTTAATAGAAAGGGAAATGGAGAAAAGGGTTCATTTTGAGAAACTTAAAGAAGACAAAGAAGAAATTTCTATGGTAAAACGAGAGTTCCAGAAACAACTGGAGATTAGCAATAATAGAGAAGGCCTTTGCAGGCCAAGACGAACGTGTTAGAAGAGAGTTGTTGAGGCTCGGTAAACGGAACTTAGGTAATCATAGGAAAAGGAAGAAAACCACCTTCGGTGTTGAAAAAACCTGTACGTTCTGTAGTTCTTTTAGGACCAGCGAGAGACCAAGAATCTCCCACCGAGGAGCCTTTTAGTTCAAAATTATTGCAATTTTGGGGGAGCCATGTGACTGCCTTTCAGCAGAAGTCGAATGAGTCAAGACTTAGCGACTCAAGTAGCCCCGGAGTCCTCTCTTTTCCCGCTTCTAGCGTCAGTTTGTTTTTGAGTTTTGATCGAGTCACATTGGTACGTTTAGTTTGCCATTTATTTTGTGTTTATAATTTTTGTATATCCGCATTTATTGTATGTATATATTTAAAGTTGTTATTCTATCTTTCAGCTTAACCTGTACAATTTAGTGGAAACTGTTTTGAGACTAAGAATAATAAACTTGTAATAGGAAACTCCATTTTTTATTGTACCGAGTTAGTAACAAGCTCAAAGCTCAAAGACACCAAGCTGAACAAACGCGTGTCGTCCATTCATAATATATATATTACGAAATAAATGGCTAAAAACAACAAACACCATAAATGAATTTTAACTTAATAAGTTTTAGTTATTTGTTATTCTTTTTATCTTTTTTATGATTTTATCGTTTTAAAGTAATAATTTTTTGGCTTAGGTTGAAGTTAGTGTGTTTATAGAGTATATATATATATATATATATATATATATATATATATATATATATATATATATATATATATATATATATATATATATATATATATATATATATATATATATATATATATATATATATATATATATATATATATATATATATATATATATATATATATATATATATATATATATATATATATATATATATATATATATTATATATATATATATATATATATATATATATATATATATATATATATATATATATATATATATATATATATATATATATATATATATATATATATATATATATATATATATATATATATATATATATATATATATATATATATATATATATATATATATATATATATATATATATATATAATATATATATATATATATATATATATATATATATATATATATATATATATATATATATATATATATATATATATATATATATATATATGATATGCTGCCGCGAGAGTAGGACGTGGTTGGAAGCAGTTGGGAAGAAGAAAGTCAGAAACATCATAAGGAAGTCAGAAGAAAGAGATGAGAAGAGCAGAAGAAAGGAGAAAAAAAAGAAGAGAAGAGAGGAGAAGGGTAGGCTGTTAGAGATGAGGCTTTGAGATCTTCCTGAGGTTGCAGAGTTTGTTGATAAGAAGAATAATATTGACCAAAGTAATATAATAATATATATATTAGTGATGGATCGGATGTCATTTTTTCTCATTTGCGGATGCGGATATTGAATTTTGGTGAAGTTTGGATGTAGAACTTTCGTCAAATTTTGGATGCGGATGTTGAATTTTTCGAAAGTGCGGATGCGGATGCGGATGTTAATTTTGATGAGGATGCGGATGCGGATGCGGATTTGAATTTTCGAAAGTGCGGATGCGGATGTTGAATTTTCGAAAAGTTCGGATGCGGATGCGGATGCGGATGTTAATTTTGATGAGGATGCGGATGCGGATGTTAATTTAATATATATATATATATAATATATATATATATATATATATATATATATATTATATATATATATATATATATATATATATATATATATATATATATATATATATATATATATATATATTTCACTATCACCTTTCCCACTTTCGTGAGGTGGTGCCCGCCACAATTCCCTTACAAACATAACTATTCTTACCTTTCAACGCTTT
>SEYY01025165.1:0-15000 GCA_009176605.1 Armadillidium nasatum
TTGACAACGAGAAAAATAATTAATAAAAAATAATAAATGCACTAAGTTTTTATCGTTCAAAACATTAATAAAATTTTAGGAAAGAAAAAGATTTAAAAGAAAATATTATTATTATTCTTTCCAAATGCTTCGATAGCATAATGGTAGAGCTTCCGCTAGCGACTGAGATGTTCCCAGTTCGATACTTCCTCGGACTCGTGTAATTTTTATCTATTCAAAAACTTATATAAAAAATTGAATTTTTGTTCTAAGTTTGTCTTAGAAAGAATATATATATATATATATATATATATATATATATATATATATATATATATATATATATATATATATATATATATATATATATATATATATATTATATATATATATATATATATATATATATATATATATATATATATATATATATATATATATATATATATATATATATTATAATATAAAATATAAAATAATAAAGAAAAATAATAATAATAATAATAATAAATGTGTGTGCGCCAGCGTCCGCGCTCTCGACTGCGTGTGTGTGCACCGCGCCCGCGCCCGAACCCTCGGCGTGTGTGTCTTCTTCGCCGCGCGCGAAAAAAACAAATACAACTATTTTCCTTTTTCAAGTATTGGATGCCGTAGCGTGATCGGTAGAGAGCTATGCTAAAGATTCAGAGGTCCCGGGTTCAATACCAGAAAATGAAGACTTAAAATCGAGTTTTTAAGAGCGTGCGTTCGTTTGTTTGTTCGGCTTTCAAGTTTTTCAAAGTAAGAGAGAAACCGTGACGTCAGCAATGCTGGACTGTGATTGGCTGGAAGATTCCCTTAACAAAAGAAGGTTGTGACGTATCATTCCAATTCCCATTCCAAAATACAAACCGTGACGTCATTACCTTACAAACTATGACGTCATCAACGAACCTTGCAAAAATACAACCAAGCATACGCAAAAGCGGCTCATCAAAAGAAACCGCAAACCATAAAGGTGAGAAATAGGTGAGAAATAATTAAAAAAACAATTAAAATAACACCACAATACAAGATTACATCAAAGATAAGACCGCAAAACAAGATCTCAATTAAGATAAAACCGCAAAACAAGATCTCAATTAAGATAAAACAAAACAAGATCTCAATTAAGATAAAACCGCAAAAAACACCTCACAAAGGTACGTGAGGCTAGGAATTTGCAACAAGGCTAGGAATTGGCACTAGGAATTTGCCAACCTGGTTATGGTGTACATTACTACTACTACTATATATATATATATATATATATATATATATATATATATATATATATATATATATATATATATATATAATATATATATATATATATATATATATATCACCTTTCCCAATTTCGTGGGGTAGTGCCCACCACAATTTCCTTACAAACATAACTACTCTTACCTTTCAACCCCTTTCACCACCTTCCTCCATCTCTCTCTGTCTCAACAAATCTTCTACCCTCT
This sequence comes from Armadillidium nasatum, assembly GCA_009176605.1. Lineage (NCBI taxonomy): Eukaryota > Metazoa > Arthropoda > Malacostraca > Isopoda > Armadillidiidae > Armadillidium > Armadillidium nasatum. The sequence continues at coordinate 1,470 of SEYY01025165.1, forward strand.
TCTAAACTCAAATTCCTTCCATCAAAATCTCTTTCACTCCATTCATCCATCTTCACTTCGGCCTTTCCCTCCCCCTATTCCTATCCACATCGGATCTAAGTACCTTGCCCACCATTCATCCTTTTTCATTCTACACATATGTCCAAACCATTTTAGCACACCCTCCTCCGCTCTATCAATTACACCCTTCTTCCATTTACACATCTCCCTTATTCTTTCATTTCTAATCCTATCAATCCTTCTCAATTTACATATCGCTCTCAAAACTTTCATCTCAAAGACATTGAAACTTTTTCTCGCCCGAGCACTTATCATCCATGTTTCACACCCATACAATACAGAAGGTAAACACATGCATTCAAACATTCTTATCTTTATTTCTTTCGAAATTTTTCCTTTCTTCCATACTTCTCTTAGGCCCCCAACACATTCATTCCCTCTACCACTCTATTCTTTATTTCTTTTTCCTTCCCACCCTTACCTTCCACCCAACATTGCTAGATATTTGAATTCATCCACCTCCCCAAGTTTCCATCCCCATACTTCTACACCCCCCATTTCTCCCTCCACATCTCCTCATCCACACCTCTAATCCTTTATTCTTCGCTGGATTGAGTTTCAATCTCGTGTTTGCACATTTCCCTTCATACTCTCTCACAAGTATTATCAACTTTTCTCCAGATTCTGCAACCAACACCGCATCATCTGCAAAAAGTAAAACATTCACATCAAATTCACCCTTCATATTCCTCAACCTAATACCCTTCCCTTCTCTCTCCATTTTTTTAATTTACACCATCCATCAATAGATTAAATAACATGGCAACATTACACACCCCTGTCTCAATCCCACTCTTATACTAAACCAATTCGATAGTTGCCTCTTCACCCTTACTCTTCATCTACAATTCGAATATATATATATATATATATATATATATATATATATATATATATATATATATATATATATATATATATATATATATATATATATATATATATATATATATATATATATATATATATATATATAATATATATATATAATATAATATATATATATATATATATATATATATATATATATATATATATATATATATATATATATATATATATATATATATATATATATATATAGTGTATGTGTGTGTGTGTGTGTGTGTGTGTAAAGTTGAGTTAGCTTCTTTCCTGAAGAACCTTAATGTTAATACCAAGCGTTTCCGCATTCTTATTTAACACAATGTGAACGTTTCACACCGTATTTCCACCTTCAGCCTTTACAATATGAAAAGCCCTAGACTCCACCTTTTCGAGAAAAGCTCTATGTGTGGAACCACCACAGATGTGTGATGTGTTTCCCATACATGGGCAACAGTATTCTTATAAAGAGCAAGCAACTTGGGTGATGTGATGAAATTCTGAAGGCTACTCAAAACACCTAACTTCTTAGAAGCTTATTTAGGAAGAGAAGTAATGTAATCTTTCTAAGAAAGATCACAGTAAAAGAAACACCAATAATATTAAGGACAGATGAATGTTTGAGTTGTGTGATTTTGAAGAAGATATATAGTTGTGGGGAAGATTGTGTCGAGCAGAGAGATGGAGGAATCGAATTTTGGTGACATTTAAAACATAAATATTTTCTCTGCCAAAATTTGAAATGCGAGATAGATCAGGGGTCAATTGCCCTAAGGCTACCTCCCTTGCCCCTGTTAACTGTTGTTGGGAGGGCTGCCTTTCAAATTAAAAAGATTAATGAAAGGCGGAATCATCGGCATTGGAGTGGATAGAAAATGAAGTATGAGAGAGAAGGTTATTAATGAAAAGCATAAAAAGTGTTGGAGATTGGAAAGTTTGGAAACCAAAGCTTTGCGACAGACTCTACCGAAAGCTTTCGATATGTCCAGCGCGATAGCAATACATTCACCGAAATGACGAAGAGCTGAGGAACAAGAGTCAGAAAGAAGGGAAAGAAAATCACCAGTAGAACGCTTCTTACAAAAGCCATACTGGCGAATTGAAATGTTTCCAAATATTCCTGTTAAGGATAAATTCAAAATCTTTGGAAATAACGGAGGTTAAAGAAATATGAGACTATAGTTAGAGGGTTGAGAGGGGTCCCCCTTTTTTGGCACAGGCTGAATGAGCACGTTTCCAGTAAGAACGGAAGGTTGAAGTAGAAAGACATAGACGAAATAGTTTACCAAGGAAGGGTGCAAGCTCTGAAGCATAAGTTTTGAGAACCACAGGAAGGATACCATTAAGACCGTACGCCTTCCTAATGTTAAGTTTTGAGGGAGCAAAAAAGATGTTTTAAAGAAGATATTATATATATATATATATATATATATATATATATATATATATATATATATATATATATATATATATATATATATATATATATATATATATATATATATATATATATATATATATATATATATATATATATATATATATATATATATATATATATATATATATATATATATATATATATATATATATATATATATATATATATATATATATATATATCAGTGATGGAACGGATGTCATATTTTCTAATTTGCGGATGCGGATGCGGATGCGGATGTAGAATTTTGGAGAAGTTCGGATGCGGATGCGGATATTGAATTTTCGAAAGTGAGGATGCGGATGCGGATGCGGATGCGGATTCATCACTAATATATATATATATATATATATATATATATATATATATATATATATATATATATATATATATATATATATATATATATATATATATATATATATATATATCCGAATCCACAATGCCTCATTAGAGTAACATATTCATATTGTAATTAATTAATTTTGAAATTTAATATCGTAACGAGATATTTATTTAGTCATTTATTAAATTAATTCTTTCATAATTATTAATTTAAAACATTCTAATTTGTAATCGTAATTGCAATAAAATCTTTTCAAAGGAATAGAAACCTTTTCCCTTCCCCCCTCTCCCCCCCTCCAGAAAAATAAAAACAATATATTTTTGTTATCATAAAACAATCGATTAATTAAAAATATCGGTATTTTTCATCATTTATGATGAATTATATAAATATAAAAATTAAAAATCAAATCGATGTTTTTTCCGATAATCGATAAATTTAAAAGTATCGATGTTTTTCCAATAAAATTTAATCGATAAACCTATAATCAAGCCTTTATATGAAAATATTCACCATAAATTTTGCGTTATTAGTTTTAAAAAGAGTTATTATGAGCTACTCTCTGCTATAAAATAATAATAATAATAATAATAATAATAATAATAATAATAATAATAATAATAATAATAATAATAATAATAATATAAATAATAATAATAATAATAATAATAATAATAATAATAATAATAATAATAATAATAATAATAATAATAATAGTAAGTAATAAATAATAATAATAAAGTGATAATAATAATAATAACAATAATAATAATAATAATAATAATAATAATAATAATAATAATAATAATAATAATAATAATAATAATAATAATAATAATAATAATAATAATAATAATAATAATAATATAATAATATACTAATACTAATAATAATAATAATAATAATAATAATAATAATAATAATAATAATATATAATAATAATAATAATAATAATAATAATTAATTAAGTTTATTATAATTGAAAAATAAGGCATCAAATGAAATAAAATGTTTTTCATATAAATAAATACAAAATAAATAAATAAATAAACAATTAAATAAAAAGATGAAATAAAACTATTGATGTTTGGCATATCTGCAAAGCTTTTGTTTTAAAGAAACCCAATATTATTATTATTATTAATATCAAAGTGAAAATATTATTGTTAAAATCAAAATATTAAATTGAAAATATTGTTAAAATGAAAATATTAAAATATTAAATTGAAAATATTTTTAAAATGAAAATATTAAAATATTAAAATAAAAATATTGTTAAAATAAAAAAAATTAAAGTGAAAATGTTATTGTTAAAATGAACTGCAAAATAGAGCAAGAGAAAAATCCGAAACGTTGGGTGGGAAAACTGGTCAAATTGTATTGGCAAAAAGGTAAATATTTAACTGAAGAACAGAATAATTTTAAACAAACAAAATAAATACGAAACAAGTGAGAAAATAATCTGGAAAAACGTTTAAGAAGAAAAAGAAATAATAAAAGTGATGATTGGCTATCTCAAAAAATTTTAATGACGAATGTGATTTATAAAGATAAAGATAGAAGAAAAGATGTGTTGAAGAAAGATGCTTAGAAGAAAAGATGTATAGAAGAAAAGATGTATTATAAAGATAGATCATAAGGAGTCTATTCCAGAAAGAACAGCGAAAATGATTCGAGGTTAATCTTCTTAAATTCTTCTTTAGTGTTAGGAAAGAAATCGGAATAAAAGGATTGTAAAATGCTGAAAAAAAGGGAGAAACTGAATAGGGAAATATTGAATAAAAAATAAATTATTATTATTATTATTATTATTATTATTATTATTATTATTATTATTATTATTATTATTATTATTATTATTATTATTATTATTACTTTTGACCTTCTTCTTCGTCTTCTTATGTGCAATAAAAGTTACTTTTGTTAGCAAATAAAATTTAAAGGAAGAAAATTATTTCGTTTTATTTTTATTTTTTTTAATTTTTTTATTTTTTTATATTTTTTTAGTAGTGTTTGATTATTATTATTATTATTATTATTATTATTATTATTATTATTATTATTATTATTATTATTATTATTATTATTATTATTATTATTATTATTAATGTATATTCCGGTAGACCTACGAAATTCTATCGGAGTTGGGGGAGAAAATAGAAGACCAAGACCAAATCAAAGGCCAACATACTCCGACATAAGGTGTTTGAAAGTGTGAAGATGAAAGGAGATTTCAAAAAAAGCTAAAGTAAGTGTGTTCTAGACTTTACCAGCCAAATTTAAGAAACAAAGTGCATAGTAGTTTAACTTGTGGTCAGAGAATTGAGCAAAGTTGGGAAGAGACTGTGTTGAAAGAAGATTCTCACAAGATGTACTCAGTGGAGAAAATTCACGACAATAGAGTTCAGTTTAGCAGTTTCCATAGTAATAGAGATAGATAAAGAAAATGATGCACTGTATGGTGGCTAGTAAGAGATTTTAAGTAGTAAGTAAAAGTAGGAGAGTTGACGAATCGAAAACCCCTAGACTCCAAATTATGAAAAACAGTATTCCTGGGAACACCGCCCCCCATAGAGATCAAACAACTGGGGTGTTGAGAAGTTCCAAAGGTGCCTTAGAACACCCAACATCTTAGAAGCATGAAGCAGGTTTAAAAAGAGGGATGCAATCCTTTCAAGAAAGACAACGAGAAAAGAAAACACCAAGAATATTAAAAATACAAGAAGGTTTAATTTCAAAGAAGAAATAATTGTTGTGTGGAAATTATGACGGCTAAATCGATGAGGGTACTGAGATTTCTAGACATAGAAAGCAACAATGCTTTCTTTGCCCCAACTAGAGAAACGAGAAAGATCGGAAGTTAGTTGCTACAAGGAAACTCTCCTATCATCAATTAATTATTGACTGTTGAGGGATTCGTTTTCCAAACTGGAGTTGTAGTAGCAACATTAGAGTGGATAGGAGACGAAGTAACATATTGGAAATCATTGATAAGAAGTAGAAAAAGAGTTGGTGATGGAACAAAACCATGAGGAACACCACTATTTACTTATTTAAAGGTTGGACGATGGAAGTCTACATCACCTATAGAACGATCGGAAAGGATGTTAGAGTGAAGGCTACAAAGAGATGGATAGATACCAAACTTTCCTCATGGCAGCCATACAGGAGATCAGAAGATTCAAGATGTTTCCAAATTTTCTTGTTCAGCAAGATTCGGAAACTTTGGAAAGAACAAAGATTAAAGAGATTGGACGATAGCTGGAGAAGGATTGAGGGTGGACCCCCTTCTTCGGTAAAGGTTGAATGACCTTACGCTTCCAGTTATAGGGAAAATTTTAAGTTGATAGGCAGAGACTTAACAGTTTCTCAAGACAGAGTGAAGCTCAAAAGCAAATGTTCTGAGAAGAACAGAAGAGATGCTCTCAGGACCTTAAGATCGTTATTTATTTTTATCATTATTATTAAGTAATCTAATATATTGTTATTAACTTTTCTGAAAAATCTCTTCGAATACCGATAGAAAAAAGAAAAAAAAAAAAGGTAATAAAAAAGAAATGAAAAAGGAAATAAAAAATAAAAAAAGGAAATAAAAAAGCAATATAAAAAGGAAATAAAAAGAAATAAAAAAAGGAAATAAGAAAGGAAAAAAGGAAATAAAAAAAATAAAAAAAGGAAATAAAAAGGAGAAATAATAAAAAAAGAAATGAAAAAAGGAAATAATAAAAAAAAAGATCAAATATTTAACTTTAATTTCTCATTTCATTGATTGATTGAATTTAACTTATTTACTTTTATTCCTATTATTAAATTGTTTAATTTTACTTGTTTAAAAATTAAGAAAAAAAAAAAAAAAAAAGATTTGTGAATAGTAAATAAATGATGAATGTAATTTAATTTCGATAATTATTTATTTAAATTAGAATTTGCAAACTTCTTTTGGTACAAAACAATTCCATTTAATTTAATTTTTTTTTTTTTATGTAGAAAATGTGAGAGATATTATTAGGTTATTGCTTGCTCTCCCTCTCTCTCTCTCTCTCTCTCTCTCTCTCTCTCTCTCTCTCTCTCTCTCTCTCTCTCTCTCTCTCTCTCTCTCTCTCTATATATATATATATATATATATATATATATATATATATATATATATATATATATATATATATATATATATATATATATATATATATATATATATATATATATATATATATATATATATATATATATATATATATATATATATATATATATATATATATATATATATATATATATATATATATATATATATATATATATATATATATATATATATATATATATATATATATATATATATATATATATATATATATATATATATATATATATATATATATATATATATATATATATATATATATATATATATATATATATATATATATATATATATATATATATATATATATATATATATATATATATATATATATATATATATATATATATATATATATATATATAATATAATATATTGATTGATTTCTAGCATATCTTATTTATATGAGGAAGGCATATACTGCAATTAAAGCCTTCAACATTTTTCCATTTTCATTTCAATTATTTAATCTTCAAACGTTTCGGATCATCTAAATCCATCATCAGTGATAATCTAAAAGCAATATGCGTTAAATTACAAGCAAAATTAATACAATCTTAAATTTCAAAGTTAAAAAGTTTTATAAGCTGAACTGTGATAGTAAATAAATATGAAAACGCTGAAAATGAGAAAGAAAATTAAGTTAAATAATTAAAAAATGAAATGATATGTGATAAAATATACTAAAATCTATTCCAGTCAAGCAAGAAACTTACACTTTAAAACGGTCCAAAGAACATAAAAAATCTGAACATTTAAAATTAGAAAATAATACATTAATTTAAGTGGTTTGATTGTTTATCAAATTACAGAGATGGAGATAGTAAATACAAAAATCTAAAATTTCAAAATTAAAAACTTAAAAAATTTAAAATTGAAAGATTTAAAATTTCCAAATTTTTCAAAAGAAAAAATTATAAAATTAAATTGAAATTGAGAAAATCATCATTTTAAGTGATTTCAACGTTTGCCACCTCCAATGGCTTTCATCTAATTCTCATGATCCAGCTGATGAAATCATTTTTTTCCTATTTAGAACAACCTTGATCAGTTGGTGCAACTCCCTTCCCGTATTTCTGATCGTCTTGGTGATGAACTCAACATATTAGATCTTTTTTTAATTTCTTGTCCCTTTTATACTGTTAAGCTCCTTCCTCTTCTGGGTTCTTCCGATCACCTTCTTGTCTCTGTCTTTTCAAGTCTCCCGCAGAAAGGTACCTCGCCTTCGGCAGTGCTAACTGGTCTGACTTGCAGTTGTACTTCTTTGATTTCTCATGGAATTATTGTTTCCATGGGAGAGGTCCACCTGAGTGTGCAGAGAGCATAACAAAGTGATTCTCTCTTGCATAGAGGCGTACATTCCATATATTTTCTCTTTAACTAAATCTAACAAGCCTTGGTTAAACTCTACTTGTTCTCGTTCTATCTGCCGCAGGAATGATTGCTTCGGGAATTACCATCGTCTTCAAACTCCAGAAATCCTTCAATTTAAATTTCATCTCGAAATCGTGCAAAATCTGTTATTGTAAATGCAATAATCTTTCTGGTCCATCTTTCTCACACTCTTTCTGACATTTTCCAAAAAAAAATCAACTAATTTTGCTTCTTCCTCATACTCTCCTCTAGTATCTTCTTTATGGCACAACTGCGTTCTTCCTTTCATTAAAGCTGAACTATTTGCTCAAACTTTTGTCTCTAATTCCACTTTAGATGATTCCGGAGATATTCCTCGTCCTTCAACCCCCTCCAATTCATTTAGGTCTAATATTGTAATTTCTTTTAAAGATGTAATTTCTGCTCTTTCTGAGCTTAACACTAAGAAGGCTTATGGTGCTGATGTCAATCTACCTGCGGTTCTCAAAACTTGTACTTTTGAGCTTGCATCCTGACCTGGTAAACTATTTTTCCTATATCTTTCTACTTCGGTTTTCCCTTCTTGCTGGAAACGTGCACTCACCTATCCTGTGACGATGAAGGGGTACCCTTCTCAGCCTTCTAACTATTTTCCTATTTCTTTATAAAGTTTTCGAATCTATCCTTAACAGGAAAATTTGGAATCATCTCAATTCTACAATTTTTGTCTCTGATATTCTGTAGGTCTTCCGCTCTTCAGTGTTTCGGTGAATATTTTATGTAGAGATAAACATTTCGAAAGCCTTTGATTGAGTCTGGCACAAAGCTTTAATTTCCAAATTTCCCTTTCTCGGAATCTATCCTCCCTGTGACCTTCTCTCTGATTTCCTTTCTGGTTTTTCAATTATCAGCTGTTGTAGTTGGTCCCCGTTCGTTTTTAAAATCTATAAATAGTAGAGTTCCTAAGGGATCTGTCCTAACTCTACTTTTTTTCTACTTTTCATTAATGATTTTCTCTCTATTACTTCATCACCTATCCACTCCTATTAAAAGACAAACCTCCTGACAGCAGTTAATTGACTCATAAAGATTGGCTTCAGAGCAACTAACCTCTGATCTTTCTCGTATTTCAGTTGAGACAGGAAAAAAGGTCATTTTCAATGCCTCAAAAATTTAATTGCTCCATCTCCCTTCTCGTCACAACCTTCCACACAATTATGACATCTTTCTAAACCTCTCTTTCTAAACAAGCTTTTAAAAAATTCGGTGTTTCGAGGTGCCTTCTCTTTTCTTTACACCACCCCAGTTGATTGCCCTTTATAGGGGTGTTGTTTATTCATCAATTTCTACAATATGCGCTATCTTTAATTTCCCCTTCAAACTTCATCTCTTATCTTAGCCAAAACTCTTGTTATTGAGTGGCCCAACAGCAAACTCTACTCTGTCCCCCCTCCTACTCTTTCTCTCTCTCTATTCTCAATTTTCCGACAACAGGCAGAAGTGCTCTACCGTATTGAATGATCTCGTATTTCTAATTTAAATGACATAAATTCACTACTTTACAACTTTGGCTCTCTCGTCAATCAGCAACTAAATTCATCTATTCTTTGCACTTATCTTCTAATTCTAATGTCTATTCTAAATTTTTTGACTGTCTAAACTCCAAAAATATGACAGATTCTCATATTTTTTTTCTAAATCATCATCTTAGTGATTTTGGTCCTCACCGAGCTCAACTTCTTTCCTCTAATTCTCAAAATTGAGAATATATATATTTGAGCAGATGGTTTTGGAGATAAATTCAGTATTCTTGACCTTTTATTAACTTCTAACCCTTCTCCTCATTCTATTAAACTCTTTTCACCTCTTGGTTCCTGCCATCACTTACTTATCTTCATATCTTGTTCTGTTTCTTCAAACTATAGAGATATAGTCTAATGTCAAAGAGTTGGACAGAGAAAAGATGAGACTATGTGGTAAAATGAGCCACACACGCTTTCCTCAAAGGATGAGTTATACGATTAGAAAGTTCCGAAGAGCAGTATCTCTTGCAGTAGAGAGAGTAAAAGGAATCTTATTCAACAGTATAAAACAATTAGAAAAAGATTGGAGAGAGCTTGTGAGAGTAATAGAGTTGACAGGATAAAAACCACAGAAGTTCACTTTATTAAAAAGTGAAGTACGTTTGATGCTCTCCCTCACCAAATATGTGACTCATACACCGTACAACGTTTCTGTATAAAGCGAGAAATTAGAATGGTGAGAAGTTCCTATGATTCCACAGGATTTCAAACCTAAACAAACCTAGGAAAAAAAGAAACACCAAGAATATAAAAACAGAAAAAGGTTTGAGTTGTGAGCTTTTGAAGCAAATATTATAGTTGTGTGCAAAATTTTGATGAATATTTGGATGAAAAACTGGGCTTTTGAATCACTGAAAACAACCAAGTTCTTTTCTCCCCAACTATAGGTAAGAGAAAGATTAAGGGTCAGTTGTTCCAAGGACAACCTCCAATTATAACTATTTGCTGTTGAATAGAACGGCTTTCAGATTGAAAAGAATAATTAAGAGTGAATTCGTCAGCAAAAGAGTGGATAGGAGACGACTTTACAGATAGGGGATCATTAATGAAAAGCACAAAAAGAGTTGGCGAAAGAATAAAACCAGGAAGAATGAATGATGGGGTTGAACAACAACTGCTATAAAACTATGGGAAACGAAATCGAGAACGCAACAGAGAGAAGTATGGATACCAGTTTAGAAAACAAAACTTTGTGTCAGACTTTATCGAAAGTTTAGGATATGTCTAGGTCAAAACCAACAGGTTCACTGAAAAGTCGAAGAGCAGAGGACCAAGAGTCAGAGAATAAAAAAAGATCACCAATCTAAAATTCCTAAAGTCATGTTGGCTGTCTGAGATAAGATTAGAAAATTTGTAAGATATTTAAGATTCTTAATCGATAATTTTGGTATAAACAGAGGTACAAAAGAAATGACGAAAGTTTAAGGGCTTAGATAGATCCTCTTTTTGAGACACAAACTAAATGAGAGCAAACTTCTAGCAAGAAAGATGTTGAGGTTTATTGCCAGATTGGCGTTGGCATAAAAGTTTATCAAGGAAGGATGTAAGTTCAGGATCGTAATTTTAAGCTCGGAATATATCATATTATTTTTTTTAATTGCAAAAATAACATCTTCAGAAGATTTGGAGCTTTTTACCATTCTCCATAAATCATGGAAAAGGTAGAGAAGGAGGAATAGCCCAGGAATCTTCAAGAGCGGAATTTGAGACAAATGTCTGAACGAAGAGTTCAGCTTTAACAGAATGTAAAAGTGTGGTTGTGTAGTCGGAAGATACTATAGGAGAGAAAGAAAAATAAGAAAAGTTAGAGTTGACATGATTTCAGAAAAACGAAATGATGGAAGAATATGTACCTTATTTTGCAATTTCGATAGTCGAAAAATTTAGGGCAGTTAGTAGAATTAGGTGATGAATAGACATTACACATGAGTTTTGTTGTTAATTGGCTAAAGAGAATTCAAAAGACTCCGAATTAGTAGAATCACGAGTAATGAAGATTTTTAAAAAAATATTTTTTTTCACTTAGGGGCAAAACCCTATTCAAGAAGTGGATGTTAGAAGAATAAAAATAAAGTAATAGAGGAAAGAAAAATAAATAACCCCTGCAGGTTCAACCTAACGCAAATTTCTTAGGTGAGCGCAGACATGGGCTTTAAAGAAATTGAGATTAAAAAAATTCGGAAGGAATCAAAAAATGGGAGAGAGTTCCACAAAACAGAGGTGGCAGGAAAGAAGGAGGCACCATAGCGGACAAGCCTGAAGTTGCTTATGTCCACGCAAAATTGCTGCTCAGACAATGCACTCCTTGTGCTAAGAGGACGCCGTAAAAATGGGGGTATCCGAGTAGATAGTTCCCTCGAGCATTTGCCGTTGTAGTACCTATAGAAAAGAGACAAGAGACCAACGTCACGTAGCAAAGATAAAGAGGTAGGTGAATATGAAAGAGAGGAAGAGTTTATAAGTCTGTTAGCCTTTGACTCAACCCTATCCAAAAGACGGATGAAACCTGAGCCACCACAAATATGAAAGCAGTACTTTATACAATGTATAGTTGGAGTAACTGCGAGAAAGATTGATTAACTACATATGCTTATGGCAGAAATTAATGGAGGAAAAAGATCGTGCATATGAATAAGCCATCGAAGAAGTCTTGGTAGAACCAACCCCATCACCGGCGACCTCCAGCTGCCAAGGGATGATTGAATAGGAAGAGGACAAGACGCATTGCTTGGATACCTCCCGTTCAATCATCTCCGAGGTAGATTTATAATTTCCATTTTTAACTTATTTAGGCAATAACGTTCGGGTATGCAGTTGTAAATCTGAGGGGTACACGTGAAGAAGGGGGGGAAGGCAGTGGGAATGCCTGCTAAACATGTTCAACAAGAACTAACTCCAATGCAAAGTCATGATTACGATTGAGATAACTTGTGAGAAGTAAAACGCGAAATGGATGACCATTGAGCAATGAAGAGGAATAAATCATCAAAACCTAACACTCTGTACGCGTTGACGCAATGCTCAATGGGGGTTACTTGCATCGTTTTGGAAGGTGCTGCATCCCCACCCTTCATTTATATATATATATATATATATATATATATATATATATATATATATATATATATATATATATATATATATATATATATATATATATATATATATATATAAGATAAAAATTAAATAAATACCACATCTTTCATATTTCACTCCCCTTGAAAAAAATAGGAGAGAAAAACAATTGAAAAGTAGAAGAGAAAAAGGTAAGAATGGGAAAGATCTGAGACACATTTTTCATTTGGGATTCAAAAAGACTAAAAAAAGATTTATATTATGGAAAAAGACTTTCTCTGTATTAAGATTTTAACACCTTAGAAAGGAGAAGAGCTTAAGATAAGAAAGATTTAATAGCTCTCACTTTATTATTATTTCAATAAAAAAAAATTTTTCTCTCTCTCTCTCTCTTGAGTATTTTTTTTTTTATATATACATATTTTTGAGTTTCAACGTTTTAATTAGTTTCTTTTTATTATTAATATTATTATTATTATTATTATTATTATTATTATTATTATTATTATTATTATTATTATTATTATTATTATTATTATTATTATTATTATTTATCATTGTCGCTGCCATTGTTCTACTATTGAAAACTCTATTTTAAATTTTAGATTACAATTATTATTGTTATTATTATTGTTAGTTATTGTCATTATTCTTGTTATTATTAT
>SEYY01025165.1:25000-37500 GCA_009176605.1 Armadillidium nasatum
AAACCACACGGCAATACTCCACAAATCAAGCATACCATGAATGACTGATATCTTTCGTGTTCCATCCTAGTAGTTATTCAGCTCACCTACGGGGGCTCTTCAGACTCTTTGTTTGGGCAACACTACAGCTAAAAATTCAAGATTTTGGCCTGCAAAATGTGGAGAACATGGTTTCCACTCCCTTCTTCCATCCATCTTTGAGGAAATTCTCAGTAACAAATTACATATATATATATATATATATATATATATATATATATATATATATATATATATATATATATATATATATATATATATATATATATATATATATATATATATATATATATATATAGAGGTGGACCGGATATCCGCATCCACAACTGCGGATATCCGCATCATTTTTCCAATATCCGCATCCGCGGATATCCGCAATTGGATATCCGCAACCGCATCAGCATCCGCGGATAGTAATAAAAGTGTTCAAGTCAAAAAAAGTTGGAAAAACAGATAAATGACCTGAAGAAAATACAAACAAGATTAAATGTTCGTCCACTTTCTGCCATGCAAGATATTCAAACACGCTGGAATAGTAGTTTGCATATGCTTGAGAGGATGAGCGAAATTAATGAGGCCATTTGCCTTTATGCTTCAAGCAGCACAAAAATAAAGCCTCTAACAGCTGACAAAAATGACATTTTAAATAATTGTATTAATATCCTTAAGCCTTTTGAAGAATTAACAAAGACTATAAGTTCAGCTGAATCATGTTTGTCAGATGTGATACCACTTGTTTCAACATTGAAAGTTGTGTTAACAAATGTTATTAAGTCTAAGGGAGTTTCAAGGATGACTGAAACATTAATGAAGGAGATGAACGACAGATTTGAAAACCTGGAAAATGATGATGCTTTTACAATTGCAACCTTTTTAGATCCTAGGTACAAAACAAAATTTTTTAAACCACTTGTTTCTCAGAATGTTAAAATCAAATTAGGATGCTTATGCGATGAGATGATAGAAACAGCTAAAATAACGCCTTTCAAGAAAAAGCAAAAGCTCTCAGATACAAAATAAACAAAATCTGTTAGCTTAAGCATTGCTAAATCAATGAAAGATCTTCTATCTTCCAGCAGCGATGAAGAATCACAGTCAGAAGTGTCAAAGGATACAATATCGATTATTGAAAATTATCTGAAACTCCCACGTTTGGAGGCAGATAAAGACCAACTGGTTTGGTGGAGAGATAATTGCAAAAGTTTCCCTTTTCTTGCTGAGCTGGCAAGGACTTATTTAGCATGTCCTTCAACTAGTGTTGCTAGTGAGCGTCTTTTCAGTGGAGCAGGCCTCATTTACGACGAAAAGCGAACCACACTTTCGCCTGAAAGAGCCCAAAAGCTTTTATTTCTAAAAAATAACTTACCAATTATTAACTTCAAATGGAATATGTGAAACTGTGAAGTGTTAAGGTAATACTGAATTACTGCTATATATATATATATATATATATATATATATATATATATATATATATATATATATATATATATATATATATATATATATATATATATTATATATATATATATATATAATAACCTTTATCCAAATGGGTGGAGTGGAGGTTGGTGAAAGAGGTTGGTGGGGTGTTCAAGAGTTGGGTTCCCGTCCCACACCCTGGTAACATAGATTCTGGATATTATATTTAAAATTCCAAGAATCTATGGCAAAAACTCTTAAAAAATTAAACTATCCGCATCCGCATCCGCATCTGCGGATATCCGCAATTGAATATCCGCAACCGCATCCGCATCCGCGGATAGTAAAAAATTACTATCCGGTACACCTCTAATATATATATATATATATATATATATATATATATATATATATATATATATATATATATATATATATATATATATATATATTATATATATATATAGAGAGAGAGAGAGAGAGAGAGAGAGAGAGAGAGAGAGAGAGAGAGAGAGAGAGAGAGAGAGAGAGAGAGAGAGATTATATTACAGGAAGAGAAGTCCTTGACATTAGGATAATAAAAGAGTTGAGAATCCATAAAAGCGGAATCGTAAAATATAAAAGTTATTTTTATCATTTAATAGCGTTACAAAGATTATACTGACAAAAATCTGTGCAAAGAAGCAACACTGAAAGTCTTTTTCAAAGTTAAACGTTCGAGAGATAGAAGTCATTCAGAAAAATTTTTGAATAAAAATTCAAAGTAGTTCTTCATTAAATAGATTAAAGAACAAGAAAAAAAATGAAAACAAATATAATAACATAATCTCAAAAGGTTAATAGAGTTGCAGACTGTTCATTTATGAATGGAATGAATGGAATAAAGGAAAAAAATTTAAGATATTTGAAATGCTCTCTGAAAAAACAAGTTGTAGAAGTAATCATCAAGCTAAGGTTTGTCTTTTTATTTTACAGATCCAAGAAAAACTTTCAAACATCTCATTTTGTGATAGCTTCTAAGAATCATTCTCAATTTTTCAAGGAAATATATATATATATATATAATATATATATATATATATATATATATATATATATATATATATATATATATATATATATATATATATATATATATATATATATATATATATATATATATATATATATATATATATATATATATATATATATATATATATATATATATATATATATATAATATATATATATATATATATATATATATATATATATATATATATATATATATATATATATATATATATATATATATATATATATATATATATATATATATATATATATATATATATATATATATATATATATATATATATATATATATATATATATATATATATATATATATATATATATATATATATATATATATATATATATATATATATATATATATATATATATATATATATATATATATATATATATATATATATATATATATATATATATATATATATATATATATATATATATATATATATATATATATATATATATATATATATTAGTTTGCTGATTACTTCTACAACTTGTTTTTTCAGAGAACATTTCAAATATCTCAAAATTTTAATAATATAAAAAAAAATTATAAAATTTTAAAAAAATTCAGTTTTTAATTTTAATAATAATTAAACCTGAGAAAAAAAAGAAAAATAACTCCAAATTTCCATCAACTTTGATACTTAAAGCAAAAAAAATAAAAAATTGAAAGCTGAACTCGAACTAAAACCCATTCAACTTCCTCTAATTTTATGTTAGTCATTAATTTAAACATTATTCACATGTGACTATAAGAAATGGGGGAAAAGAAAATAGATTGTGAATCTCCAATTTCCTGATACATGATTCGCGTTTCCCTTCCTAACGTCTCCCTCCATTACGTTTTCCTTTTATTAAGAAAATGATGAAGAGGGAAAAGGTGTTACATTAAAACCGATTTTTCGAGGACGAAATTTAAGCTAAATTATAAGAATAAGAAAACCCGTAATGAAATTTTAAGGGATTATCAAAATCTTAATATATATATATATATATATATATATATATATATATATATATATATATATATATATATATATATATATATATATATATATATATATATATATATATATATATATATATATATATATATATATATATATATATATATATATATATATATACTCTACATCATATCCCGTATGATGCAGGGTGGTGTCAGCTGTAGAAACTATATATATATATATATATATATATATATATATATATATATATATATATATATATATATATATATATATATATATATATATATATATATATATATATATATATATATATATATATATATATACTCCAACTACCTCTTCACCCCTATTCTTCACACGTTCCTACATTTTACAAGCGCTTAATCTTACATTACCTTTATAAAACACATCAAAATGGCGAAACCTACAGCTGCCTCAGAAATGCTGCGAGGGGCGGCATCCAAAGAAAGCCCCTCTTCCACCCCTCACCCCATCATCACTTGGGAGTTGGCAGCTTCCGATGATGGGGATGGTGCCGCCATGACCCGGCGTCCGGCTTGCCCCGATGCACGCTCTTTTTTTTCATTAATTTCTGCAACATTCGTGGTCTTTTTTCTAATTTACCCTTTGTCGAACACCATCTCTCTTCTTCTAAACCTCATCTCTTGTTTCTAACCGAAACTCAGGTGCTTGAGTGTGCTGACAGCAAACCTTATTCTGTTACCTCCTACTGTATCTATCCTCAATTTTCAGCCAAAGGAGGTTGTTGCGCATATGTGCGCAACGATGTTATTTGCTCTCGTGTCTCTAATTTGGAGTCTCCTGAATTTTCTACCTTATGGCTTAAGCTCTCTTGCAATTCTACTACTAAATTTATTTGTTCTGTTTATTTATCTCCTAATTCTACTGACTATAAAAAATTATTCGACTATTTAAACTCCAAAATAGAGCACATTCTATCTTCTTCTCCTTTCTCTGAAATCATCATTTTAGGTGATTTCAATGTTCACCACCGCCAATGGCTTTCATCTAGTTTTCATGATCCAGCCGGTGAACTCGCCTTCAACTTTTCTATCCAGAACAACCTTGAGCAGTTGGTGCAACTCCCTACCCGTATCCCTGATCGCCTTGGTGATGAACCCAACATACTTGATCTTTTCCTTACTTCTTATCCTTCTCCTTATACTGTTAAACTCTTTCCTCCTCTGGGTTCATCCGATCACCTTCTTATCTCCGTATCTTGTTCTGTCTCTTCAAGTCTTCCGCAAGAACGACCCCCGCCTTCGGCGAGGAGACGTTTGTGGCACTTCGGTGCTGCTAGCTGGTCTGACTTGCGGTTGTACTTCTCTGATTCTCCATGGAATGATTATTGCTTTCGTGGGAGGTGTCCCTCGGAGTGTGCTGAGCGCATAACTGAGGTGATTCTCTCTGGCATGGAGGCGTACATTCCATATTCTTTCCCTTCTACTAAACCTAACAAACCTTGGTTTAACTCTACTTGTTCTCGCGCTATCCGCCGCAGGGACGCTGCCTTCAGAGATTACCGTCGTCTTCAAACCCCTGAAACCCATTCAACTTATATTTCATCCCGGAATCGTGCAAAATCTATTCTTCGAGATTCCAAAAACTCTTTTCTCCGTCGCAAATGCAATAATCTTTCTGGTTCCTCTTCCTCTCGCCCTTTCTGGCATTTTGCAAAAAATGTCAACTCTAACTTTGCTTCTTCCTCTTTCCCTCCTCTAGTTTCTTCTGATGGCACAACTGCCATTTTACCTTCTACTAAAGCTAAACTCTTCGCTCAAACTGTTTGCTTCTAATTCTACCTTAGACGATTCCGGAGCTATTCCTCCTCCTTCAACCCCCTCCAACTCATTTATGCCTAATATTATAATTTCTTCTAAAGATGTCATTTCTGCTCTCTCTGAGCTTAACACTAAGAAGGCGCATGATCCTGATGGTATTCCTCCTGCGGTTCTCAAAACTTGTGCCTCCGAGCTTGCACCCTGCCTTGGTAAACTATTTCGTCTTTGCCTTTCTAGTTCGACCTTCTCCTTCTTGCTGGAAACGTGCGCTCATTCAGCCTGTGCCGAAGAAGAGGGACCCTTCTCAACCCTCTAACTATCGTCCAATTTCTTTAACCTCAGTTCTTTCTAAAGTTTTCGAATCTATCCTCAACAGGAAGACTTGGAAACATCTCAATTCTTCTAATCTTATCTCTGATCGCCAGTATGGTTTTCGTAAAGAACGCTCTACTGGTGATCTTCTTTCCCTACTTTCTGACTCTTGATCCTCCGCTCTCCGGGGTTTCGGTGAGTCTTTTGCTGTGGCGCTAGACATATCGAAAGCCTTCGATAGAGTCTGGCACAAAGCTTTGATTTCCAAACTTCCCTCTTTCGGAATCTATCCTTCTCTCTGTGACCTTCTCTCTAATTTCCTTTCCGGTCGTTCTATAGCAGCTGTTGTAGACGGCCACCGTTCATCCTATAAATCTATAAATAGGGGTGTTCCTCAAGGATCTGTCCTATCCCCAACTCTTTTTCTAATTTTCATCAATGATCTTCTCTCTATTACTTCGTCTCCTATACACTCCTATGCCGATGACTCCACCCTTCATTATTCCTTTCAATTTGAAAGACGTCCCTCCCAACAGCAGTTGATAGATTCAAGAAGGATGGCCTTGGAGCAATTGACCTCTGATCTTTCTCGTATTTCAAATTGGGGCAGAGAAAACATGGTCGTTTTCAATGCCTCAAAAACTCATTTCCTCCATCTTTCTACTCGACACAATCTTCCACACAACTATGACATCTTCTTCGAAAACACTCAACTCAAACCTTCATCTGTTCTCAATATTCTCGGTGTTTCTTTTTCTCGTGATCTTTCTTGGAAAGATCACATTACTTCTCTCTCTAAACAAGCTTCTAAGAGGTTGGGTGTTCTGAGGCGCCTTCGTAATTTTTTTACGCCACCCCAGTTGCTTGCTCTGTATAGGGGTGTTGTTCGCCCCTGTATGGAGTACGCCTCGCATATCTGGGGTGGTTCCACACATACAGCTCTTCTTGAAAAGGTGGAGTCTAGGGCTTTTCGTCTTATCAACTCTCCCGCTCTTACTAACTATCTCCAATCTCTTTCTTCCCGTCGAATTGTTGCGTCACTCTCTCTATACTATCGCTATTACAACGGACGACTTTCTACACAGTCTCATCCTTTCTCTGTCCAACTCTCCGACCACAGACTTAACCGCTATGCTCACTCTTACATGTACTCTACTGGTAAAGTCTGGAACACACTCCCTTTATCTGTTTTCCCAACTTCCTTTGACTTGCACACTTTTAAACGCCGTGTATCGGGTCACGTCGGCCATTAGCGACCCGATTTCGAATGCACCCCAACTCTGGTGGATATTGGTAGGCCTCTGGCCTTTGCCCACCAGAGGAGCCATCAACTCAAATATATATATATATATATATATATATATATATATATATATATATATATATATATATATATTATAATATATATATATATATATATATATATATATATATTATATATTATATATATATATATATATATATATATATATATATATAATATATATATATATATATATATATATATAATATATTATATATATATATATATATAATATATATGAGTTGATGGCTTGTGTTCCTAAGGGACTTTATGCTTGATCTTCTCCAGTCATTTCGCTGAGGGGCTTGAAGATATTGAAAAACTTTAAGAAGAATAATTCTATTACTGTTTGTCGCCCTTCTTGAGATATTTAAAATGTTCTCTGAAAAAGCAAGTTGTAGAAGCAATCAGCAACCTAAGATTTGTCTTTTTATTTTAGAGATTCCGAAAAAACATTCAAACATCTCATTTTATGAAAGCTTCTAAGAATCATTCCCAATTTTCCAAGGAAATATATATATATATATATATATATATATATATATATATATATATATATATATATATATATATATATATATATATATATATATATATATATATATATATATATATATATATATATATATATATATATATATATATATATATATATATATATATATATATATATATACGGTATCGGTATATATATATATATATATATATATCGGTATATCGGTATATATATATATATATATCGGTATATATTATATTAGTAAAAATATATAGTAAGTATATATATATATATAATATATATATATATATATATATATATATATATATATATATATATATATATATATATATATATATATATATATATATATATATATATATATATATATATATATATATATATATATATATATATATATATATATATATATATATATATATATATATATATATATATATATATATATATATATATATATATATATATATATATATATATATATATATATATATATATATATATATATATATATATATATATATATATATATATATATATATATATATATATATATATATATATATATATATATATATATATATATATATATATATATATATATATATATATATATATATATATATATATATATATATATATATATATATATATATATATATATATATATATATATATATATATATATATATATATATATATATATATATATATATATATATATATATATATATATATATATATATAGTATATATATATATATATATATATATATATATATATATATATATATATATATATATATATATATATATATATATATATATATATATATATATATATATATATATATATATATATATATATATATATATATATATATATATATATATATTATATTGGTCAAAATTGTGGACAAGGTTAAATATATTAAAAAGCTTCTACAAAAATATTAAACGATTCAAGCGTAGTTTTTCGCAGTTATTAGGTATTATTATCTTCATAAGTTTTACCCATTGAAAAAAAATTAATAATCTTCTTAACTCTTTTATGAAACGAGGCTTCAAGCCTCTATATAATTCTATCTTCACTTTTGACTTCACTCTGATTCTTCTGTATACATTGGTCGGAATTCATAATTCATTTAGATACATTCTCGAATCTATTAATTTTCAAATTTCTAAATTCAATCTGTCTTTTGTGGAACATCTTACCAAAAGCGAGTACACCATTAATGACTCATTTTAAGTTGCGAAGTTTGTATCTTCTCTCCATTGAAAAATGCAATATTGTTGGCTTTGACGTAGAGTTTTTATTTACTAAAATTCCAATTAAAGAAACTTGTAACTTAATACTAATATCCTGTTTTCCTCAATAAGGGACTATGTTAATGGTCTCGATAAAATTAATATTTCTATTCTCCTAGATATTGTTACCAACAACGCTATATTCCTTTTCAATGATTAATTGTATCGTCACACTGATATGCATGGCAATGGGTTCCCCTTACGGTTCAGCTTTTGTAAACACTTTTTAATGCTTTCATAAAATAAGTGGAAATAAGACTGTCCTTCGGATTTTAAACTGGTGGTTTTCAAAAAGGTATGTCGATAATTGTTTTTTGATTTTGATGGAGAAAAGTTGTGTTCAACTATTTCTCAGATAATTTAAACTTAAAACATCTTAATATCCTGTTCAGTATGGAAGAAGAGAGAAGTTGGCCCTTCGCTTTTTTTTATATGCATTTGTGAAGCATAAATAGAGTTGTATCTCTACAACTATATATATATAAAAAACAAATACTTTTTAGATACTATTTTCCTTGGTTTTGCTCTTTTGAAGTTTAAACTACCAGGTTTGAAATCCAGAATTATCAGAACTTTTAGACGTTGTCAATATGAAGTGGTCTTCATGAGGAGATGGAGTTCCTTGACCGATTTGCAGATATTAATTTATTCCCCAAACAAATCTTCTTTAATTAAATTACTTTTTGATTTCCTTAATAATCAAATCCGACACAGATTGTAGTTCCTAAACAAATAAATCTAGTCAAAAATTCATTTCTTGGCGCAAACACAAAATATCTTAACTTACAGAAGCCTTTCTCTGAACCGATTTCTTTCCATTCAGCATGTTCACTTTTGTCCCTTTAAATACTTTCCACATTTCCAACTTTTCTTCAAAATCAAAGATCGTATTTCACAGTTTTTGAGACTCTTGGTCATTTACAAATTTACTTGAGAGAATTACCAATTTCACTATGTAGGCCAAACTGGTGCAAGTTTATAAGTTGATAATTTCAGTTTGCTGTGAATTACAAATCATTATGACGTTTGATGGATTCACATTTAGTATATATATATATATATATATATATATATATATATATATATATATATATATATATATATATATATATATATATATATATATATATATATATATATATATATATATATATATATATATATATATATATATATATATATATATATATATATATATATATATATATATATATATATATATATATATATATATATATATATATATATATATATATATATATATAATATATATATATATATATATATATATATATATATATACATTATGCGTTCCATTTAGCGGAAAATTTTCTCATAGATTAAGATAGGCTTAATTCAGCTGCCATAATATATATATATATATATATATATATATATATATATATATATATATATATATATATATATATATATATATATATATATATATATATATATATATATATATATATATATATATATATATATATATATATATATATATATATATATATATATATGGGGATATATATAATATATGATAATTAGTAATATATATTTGTTATTATGTGTGTAAAATATCATGGTGGCCAGTAGTATAAAAAAAAACTTTCTATATTACCTTAGATTATTATTAATTATTTATTATTATTATTATTATTATTATTATTATTATTATTATTATTATTATTATTATTATTATTATTATTATTATTATTATTATTATTATTATTATTATTATTATTATTATTATTATTATTATTATTATTATTATTAAATTCAATAGCAATAACAATGATATTCACTATTAGTCATATAAAGTGAGAGATAATTTTGGAAACTTTTTTGTATAAAATAATGTTTATTTGAAAACAATTATTTTTCATCATTTCCTAACATGGAAGAAGGAAATCAATCTATTTTTTATTTTTTATATTTTTTATTTTTTTGTATTTATTTTTTTTTTTTTATTCCCGAAATTTGAAATTTTATTCCGGAATATTTTCAACAAAATAAATTCAAACGGTTGGGAAAAAAAATTCGCAATTTCTACTCTTAAAAAGAATTGAAAAATGTAACACCTAATTTTAAATTTAAATTGCAGCATATGGAACTGATGCATTTTAGTCAGAAATCAGATAAAAAATTGAGTACGCATATATATATATATATATATATATATATATATATATATATATATATATATATATATATATATATATATATATATATATATATATATATATATATATATATATATATATATATATATATATATATATATATATATATATATATATATATATATATATATATATATATATATATATATATATATATATATATATATATATATATATATATATATATATATATATATATATATATATATATATATATATATATATATATATATATATATATATATATATATATATATATATATATATATATATATATATATATATATATATATATATATATATATATATATATATATATATATATATATATATATATATATATATATATATATATATATATATATATATATATATATATATATATATATATATATATATATATATATATATATATATATATATATATATATATATATATATATATATATATACCATATCTCTAGTGTGCCCTCAGCCAAACATTTGTTTACTTGGTGGACTACCTAAATGAATACAAGGTAAATTCAATTCAAAAATCTAAAACAAAGAAAACAACAGAGAAAAACAATACTAATAAACAAATTTCTAAATTTGAAGTAATAATCATGCATTTGTTTATCTATAAGAAAGGACAGAAGAATGGAAGCAATCAATATCACTGCCATTGAAGATTCATTTGAGATAGAGTTCAAAAGGAATAAAAAGTTCTTAATATTCGTATATGTAAAAAATAAAATTTTTTAGGGTTATTTAAAATTATGATTAATTAAAAGAATACTGATTGTCTTCTCTTAATATACTAAATTTAAGTTTTTATTAATGTGTAATTGAAAAAAAAAATATTTGAAGATTTCATTTTTTATTACTAAAAAATTGCATATTGATGTTTTCCCTGGTTTCTTCTTTGGCTTCTTCTCTTAATACAAAAAAATGTGTGATTATAATTTTATAAAACTGAAAATGATAAAGAACACAATTTAAGTGTAGCCTGATTAGTTGAATATCGAATAGTAAACAATATGTCTCTAATGCAGTATCGTGAAATACAGACTCTGACGAGAAATATGCTTACGTTTTTAACTTATTTTTATTAAGAAAAAATTACTAATTTTAAATTTAATATTATTATATTATTATTTAATAAGCGGGACCATAGTGAAACTGAACTAAGCGAGGTATACCTGTAGCAATAAGTCAATACATAAAAAAGCAAGGATAGTAAATTTATAATATGAGGAATTTTAGTGGAATATGACTTTCAAATGCGAGTATTAACATCCG
This sequence comes from Armadillidium nasatum, assembly GCA_009176605.1. Taxonomy (NCBI): domain Eukaryota; kingdom Metazoa; phylum Arthropoda; class Malacostraca; order Isopoda; family Armadillidiidae; genus Armadillidium; species Armadillidium nasatum. The sequence goes on from SEYY01025165.1 coordinate 37,224, forward strand.
CATCATAAACTCAACATGACATAATAGTTATAAAAAGAGAGACTAGAACACAACTATAGAGGCCTAAATAGGCCTTAAAAATAGAAATTCAATAAAAATGTGAATGATTAAAATAAGCACAATATAAAAGATTAAAATGTGATATAACAAGAATGTGGGATAAGGAAACTGGAAATACCTAACAGTAATAAAAATGGTTCGAGTGGTATAGAAATTCATTGTGAAAACAGATAAAAATACATAATATCTCGACTAATAATTAACAAAGGCGGAAATA
>SEYY01025165.1:40000-45000 GCA_009176605.1 Armadillidium nasatum
ATAATAATAATAATAATAATAATAACAATAATAATAATAATAATAATAATAATAATAATAATAATAATTTTAAAGAATGCGTTCTTTATTTCAAGGATAATAAAAGACTCCTTATAGGGATGCGAAGGTCGTTTTAATGTTTATCTTTGCGGGTTAGTCTCGGTTTTTTGGGTATTGTGCCTTACTTTCCCAAGGCATATTGTTTAAGTCAGTAGCAGATGTCGGAAGGAAAAAGTTTATAAAAAATATTGATTAACGATAGTAAATAAATAATGCTAAGTGACAAGGTGCGGAAAATATCAGTAATAATAATAATAATAATAATAATAATAATAATAATAATAATAATAATAATAATAATAATAATAATAATAATAATAATAATAATAATAATAATAATAATAATAATAATAATAATAATAATAATAATAATAATAATAATAATTGACTGAAGTTCTCTTGACAATTCATAACTAAATTCAAATGTTGTTTTTATTTTCTTGACTCATTACACTACTGACTATCCTAAATTATTTCACTATTTAACCTTCCCAATAGAACACATTTTCTTTCTCTCTCTCTCTCTCTCTCTCTCTCTCTCTCTCTCTCTCTCTCTCTCTCTCTCTCTCTCTCTCTCTCTCTCTCTCTCTCTCTGGAATCAGTGTTCAATATCATCAGTGTCTCTTTCTTCTAGTTCTCAAGATACAGTCTGTGAACTTGTCTTCTATCAGGAACAACCTTGAGTAAAAGGTGCGTTCAATACCCGTATACTTGATCGTATTGGTTTTAAACCCAACATTCTTGACATTTTCTCAACTTCTATTCCTTCTCTTTATATTAATAAATTTTCTCACCTCTGGGTTCATCTGATCACCTTCGTATCTCTGCGTCCTCTTCTGTATCTTCAATTTTTCAGCAAGAAAGACCCTTGCCATCAGAGAGGAAACATTTTTGACAATTCGATGCAATGAAGTGTCTGGATTTGTAGTGGAATAATTATTGCTTCGACGGGAGTATTCTATTATTGTACGCAGATCGCATAACAGGTGATTACTTTAGCATGGAGTCTACATTCCATTCTCTTTCCCTTCAACTGAAACTCATAAACCTTGGCTTATCTCTGCTTATTCTTGTGCTATTTGTGGCACGGACTCTGGCATCATGAATTCAGTTTCTTCTAATTTCAGAATCTCATACTTTTTTCGGAATAGTGCAAAATCTATACGACATAATCCTAAGTACTTTTTTCGCTGAAAATAAAATTACATACCTAGTAGCTCTTCCTCATTGTCTTTCTGCTCCTTTGCCTTTTGGCAATAGTGTAAATCTCAACATCGTTTTTCTTTCCCTTCTCAAATTTACTGTTTATACCATCGATTTTCAGTTGTTGCTCATATGTGCGCAACGATGCTGTTTGTTCTCGTGTCTCAAATTGGAAGTCTTTGGAATTCTAAACTCTACACTACGGTTTAAGCTCTCTTGCCAGTCTACTAAAAATATTATTTATTTCTTTGTTCAATTGACTTTCCTAAATCTAAACTCTAAAATAAAGCACATTTTTCCTTTTTCTATTTTCCATAAAATCATTTTAGGTGATTTCAATGTTCGTTACATTCTACAGTGACATTCTTCTAGTTCTATAGATACAACTGTTTAACTTGCCTTTCGTTTCTCTATCCAAAATAACTTTGAGCAGATGATGCAGCTCCTAATTCGTATTGATGATCACCTTGAAGAAGAACCCACAATACTAGGCCTTTTTAAACTTCTTATTCTCTCCTTATTTTGTTAAACTCTTACCATCTCTGGGTTTTTGGGGGGCCTTTTTTAACATCATATTCTTCTCCTTATTCTGTTAAGCTCTTTCCATCTCTGGGTTTCACGAATCCCCTCCTTATATCTGTAATTCCTATCTCTTAACGTCTTTCGCTGAAGAGAGGAAAATAGGGAGAAAGAGAAAGCATATTATAGAAAGCATGGAGTCATATACTCCATATTCTTTTTCTTCAACAAAAGCTGATAAACTACACACAATTAAACTGTGTTATTTTAGATTTATACGCTGCAGAGATGCCGCCTTCAGGAATGATCTTCGTCTTAAACTTCTAAAACTCATGCAACCTATGTTCCATTAAGGAATAGTACAAAAATCTACTCTCCGTAATATTAAAAGCACCTTTACTCTGAAGAAATTGCAAAAATCTTTCCGGTTCATCTTCCTCATGCCTTTTGGCATTCTGCAAAAAAAATGCATACTCAGAGTTTGCCTCCTAATCTTTTTCATCTCTAGTATCGCCAAACGACACAATGCATTTTGCCTTTTACTACAGCTCCTCTCCAACTCATTTATGCCTAAAATTTTAATTTCTTCTTAAGAAGCTAAGTCTGCTCTTTTTGAGCTTTAAACTCAGCAGTCGTACGGTACTGATTGAAAATTGAATAAAGATTGAGAATGCTGCAGAAATTAATTTAAAAAAAAAAAAAAAATAGAGAGGACCTTGCGGTAGGGAAAACTGGCAGCGAAGACTTGGAGGCAACAACTCCATCACAAAATTCCGCCAACTTCCAGATGATGATTGGGTGAAGAGTGGATGAAAGGCATTGTTTGGATGCCACTCCTCCATTTTGCTGCTTTTTAATGTCAGAATATATGCTTGTGAATATGTAAGAAAAAAATATACATAAAAAGAGAGGGTAGTGGGAATGTCAAGCACAACAGTGTAAGTCGAGGGTATGCTAGAGGTATTCTCTGAGAATATGAAAAGCAAAATGGACGAACCAAAGGGCAAAGGAAATCATTGGAAAACAAAGGTCTAACCTTTTCGTCTTATCAATTCTACCGCTCTCATTAATTATCTCTTCTCTTTCTGACCGTTGAATTGTTGCGAAACTCTTTGGACTTTCCTTTCGCATACCTTCAATATTGAGAAGGGCCCATGCAACACTCCTTTCTACACAGTCCCATCCCTTCTCTGTCTAACTCTCTGATCCCAGGCTTTCCGCTATGCTCAATCTTACATGTACTCTACTGGTAAAGTCTGGAACACACTCCCTTTATCTGTTTTCCCAACTTCCTTTAACTTGCACGCTTTCAAACGCCGTGTATCGTAGCGTGTTGGTCTTTAACGACCATGTCCCTTTATTATTAAAACTCTGGTTGAAATTATTAGGCCTTCGGTCTTTTCCTAACAGAGGATATATATATATATATATATATATATATATATATATATATATATATATATATATATATATATATATATATATATATATATATATATATATATATATATATATATATATATATATATATATATACAGTCTTGTGAATTTCTAAGGCTTCTTACTCCCATTTTTCAATATTAGCTCACACATTCATATATTTATAATGTTCAAATGTGGAAAAAAAATCTCATGCTGAAGAGGAGCTTTGAGCTTCTAAGAAAACTCAATTTTCTTGACCTCTTATAAGAAAAGAATATGTCAAAGATTGAATCAAAAATTTTCTGGATGGATACCTTCTTAAAGAAGCTTTTCAGGGTGAAAAGTTCATTTCTTTCACTTTTACCACAAATAAACGTTTATGAAAATTCTGTTGCACATATGTTACGAATTTCTGGATAGACAGTAATTTTGAGGTTACATTTAAGGTAATAATTTTCTGTGATTGATATGGAAAAATGCTATTAGAATACAATGTTGTAATACTTCCATATATTCCTGGATGATGAATTGGACTAAAAAATCGATGAAGTTGAATTCTTCTTCTACTTTAATGAATTTATTTATAATAATGAAAATTAAGGATTTATAAGGTGCGAATTTTTTTTTTAAAACACCTGATTATATATATATATATATATATATATATATATATATATATATATATATATATATATATATATATATAATATATATATATATATATATATATATATATATATATATATATATATATATAATATATATATATAATATATATATATATATATATATATATATATATATATATATAATATATATATATATATATATATATATATATATATATATATATATATATATATATATATATATATATATATATATATATAGTAATCCATAGGAGAATGCTTGGAACCCACTACTGGGGCTATATAACATTATGTTGGAGTGTTAAAGTGTGCTCTTTGTTTCGAATCTTGGCGAGGGGAAAATTTTTCTCTCTTATATATATATATATATATATATATATATATATATATAATATATATATATATATATATATATATATATATATATATATATATATATATATATATATATATACTATATCCTGGTTTCAAATTCAGTATTCAATTCTCATGAGTAAACCGGAATTCAAGTTCATATATATATTTATATATATATATATATATATTATATATATATATATATTATATATATATATATATATATATATATATATATATATATATATATATATATATATAATCAAAATTCTGTGGTTATAATAAGATATCTTCTTTCGGATTTTATTTTCAACTCCCTACTAGAAACCTCTACCTTCGCAGCTGAAGATTTAAATTTTAAAGTCAAGTAAAATGTAAATGAGGAAGGGTGTTTTAAAATGAGTCATGTGGGGGGAAGGAGAAAAATGTGCCTAGCTAAAGAGAAGCTACTGAGATAGTGACGTCATGTTCAGAGAGAGATTTGAGAAATTTTTAGAGAAGAACCGTCTCAGTATGAAAATAAAATATTTTATAGGCTATAATTTTGAATTTAAATATACTCTAATTTATTTTAAGTGAAAATTAAATGTAAAAACATTTAATACTGAAAATCGGGGGTTGCAAGAGGAGAATACCTGTTACCTGTTTCAGGAATAGGAAGAAATTCAAGGGATGGGTAGAGAGTAGAAATTATTGGTTCGGGATGTGGTGGCTTTTGAAAGGCTCGGTGGTGTGTTGTGGGTAAGTTCATGTTTTGAGTTCATGATTTAGTTGGAAGTTTTGATTTCA
>SEYY01025165.1:50000-60000 GCA_009176605.1 Armadillidium nasatum
TATATATATATATATATATATATATATATATATATATATATATATATATATATATATATATATATATATATATATATATATATATATATATATATATATATATATATATATATATATATATATATATATATATATATATATATATATATATATATATATATATATATATATATATATATATATATATATATATATATATATATATATATATATATATATATATATATATATATATATATATATATATATATATATATATATATATATATATAAGCCAGGTGATGCAGCTCGCAAAATTGGTTGCTCATGTACCCTTCCCAATGACGTTTTGTTCTTAGGTCTTCCATTTGAATTACAAACATATCAACGAAACTGCAGGTTTATTTTTATGCATTGTTTTCTTTCTATATTAATTTCTGCAGTTTTTACTGTCTTTACTGAAATTTCACCATTACTCAACATCACCTATTTTTTTTCTAAATATCTCTATTTTTATGTATAGATACTGGTGAAATTGAGATCTCTTCCAGTTAACCTTATTCTGAACCTTATTGCTCAGATATATATTGTCTGTTTAAATTTGATCAATTAGGAATTCTTCAAAATTTCCAACTTATGTTTTATGTGCTTTTGCCAATCAAAGACTAAATTAATCAGTGTTATCTATATTTATCTACTAATTCTGCTAGCTATCTAGCAATCGCATAAATTATTTAAATTGCAAAATAGAACATAATCTCTTACCATTCTTCTAGAAGACTTCTTCGTTCTTAGATTTCAATGCTCGCAACTGCCTATGATTTTCTTGAAGTTCTCAAGATACCGTTAGTAAACTAACCTATCTAATTTCTATCCACAAAATCTTGAACAATTTCTATAGCTCCCTACATTTATCACTCATTGTCTTGGATTTAAACCCAACATGTTAAACCTATTCTTAACTTTTAACCTTTCGCCTGATACTGCTAAACTTTTTCTTTCTCCGGGTTTATCTGTAAACCATTGTATAGCACAATTTATTTCTATGCTATTCATTTCCAGTCGTTTCAAACTCCCAAAACTATTGTTACTTAAATTTTTAATCGCAGTTTTGAAAAATATATTGTCAATAATATTAAAAACTATTTTCACAGCAGAAAATGAAATACTGCTTTTGAGCAGTTTTCCAGTTTACCTCTTCTTTACCTCCTCTTGTATCTTCCGATCTGCTTTGTAACAATCTTATCTTGTTCTAAATTTGATCTCTTCCTTTATACATTTTTTTAAATTCCAGTTTCAGCGATTCTGGAACTACTCTTAGTCCGCCTTCCAATATTCCATTTATGTTCAACATCGTGTGTGATTCTGAAGGCTTGTCATCTCATGTTTCCAAGCTTGCGTCTTGCCTTGGAAAATTGATTCATTTTCCTAATTAACTTTGACTTATTCTTTTTGCTGGAAACATGCGTTCATTAATTATGTGTCAAAAAAATTTGAGTAACAGACTTTTGATTTCTTATTATTTATAATCAAGATATAAAAAAATGGTTTCAGTGACTTGAGAACTTAATTCCTGCATCTATTTACTCTAATACAGTCTCTTATAAAACAACAAAATCTTCTGAAAGAAACAATTCAACCATCACTTTGATGTAAATATTTAAGCTACATCATTTTCTCCAGATCTTTCTTGAGAATATCGCATTGTTTCTGTGTTATAAAAGGCTTCTAAGATTTTGAGTAATTCTGATGGTGACTTCAGGTCTTCTGCACACTACCCCACTTATTTGTTCTGTATAAAGGTATCGTTTGCGCTTGAATGGAGTATATGTCTCTTCTGGGATTGTCCACTATTATGGTTCTTCATGTAATAATGAAATTTAAATATGGCTTTTTACCTCATAAACTCCTTCAACTTAAATGGCTCTTTCCCATTATCCTCAAGCTTTCAAATTTCTTGAAAATTTATCTCTCTAAAACCCAATAAATTTTTGATATCAAATTACTGATTGATGCTAATGATTGAGAGTTTATTTTATTATTAATATCAAACTTTACTGCAAATACAAAATAAAGCACAGTAACTCAAATTTTTCAATAACTAAATTAAATTGAATGCAAAGATTTAATTAAATTTCAATTTCCTATTTAAATATAATAATTTCAATCCAAAATCATTATCTTAAACTAAATAAATTGAAAAATACATACAACAATGAGGCATTCACACGAAACGTTGAGTTAGATATCATTTCTATAAAGTAATGTCCTGATGTTTTGAGTTTAGACGCAAATGCGAAAGTTATATAGATCTATCCTTTAATCTATTAGTGTATTTGATCGTAGATTGAATATTATAAGAAATACAATTAATAAATAAAATCTTATGTAAATTACGCACGTTAGATTCTTAAAGTGAACCAGATGTTTAACCACTAATATATATATATATATATATATATATTATATATATATATATATATATATATATATATATATATATATATATATATATAATTTTGATAACCACTATGATAAATCAACCGTGGAATCATTATTTATAATTTTTTATAACTGCTAAATGATGTTATAATTTCGAGGAATCGAACTCGGGCCCAAAAGATGGAAGTCCGTTGTGTTGACCACTACTCCACTGATGGTACAAAAGGAAATAATCCAAAACTTCTACTGACATATCTCGCCTAGTGAAAAGTCCCTTCAATATTTTCCCGACCACAACTTGGGCGTAGCGTCAACATGGACCAGGTTCTATCCTGAATATAAACCGCAGTGCAAATGTTATAATTTTGATAACCACTATGATAAATCAACTGTGGAATCATTATTTATAATTTTTTATAACTGCTAAATGATGTTATAATTTCGAGGAATCGAACCCGGGCCCAAAAGATGGAAGTCCGTTGTGTTGACCACTACTCCACTGATGGTACAAAAGGAAATAATCCAGAACTTCTACTGACATATCTCGCCTAGTGAAAAGTCCCTTCAATATTTCCCTGACCACAACTTGGGCGTAGCGTCAACATGGACCAGGTTCTATCAGTGGTCGGGGAAATATTGAAGGGACTTTTCACTAGGCGAGATATGTCAGTAGAAGTTCTGGATTATTTCCTTTTGAACCATCAGTGGAGTAGTGGTCAACACAACGGACTTCCATCTTTTGGGCCCGGGTTCGATTCCTCGAAATTATAACATCATTAGCAGTTATAAAAATTATATATATATATATATATATATATATATATATATATATATTATATATATATATATATATATATATATATATATATATATATATATATATATATATATATATATGCATATATATATAATCAATCAAAGTGATATAAATAGCATAATCATTGTAGTTATTAATAATATGAAACAAAATAAGATTTAAGTATCAAGTTTTATTTCATTTGAATTAAATAATTAATTAAAATTGTCAAATCAAAATAGAAAACAGAGTTTAAGAATTTTTTAAAACATTTGTCTTCAAATAAAGTTTGCTCATTTATTTTTTAAACTCTATACACATACCTTCTATTTTAAGAAGTACTTGACGCATCTTATCATACAGGAGGTTTTTACTATAGTATGGTAGTCTAAATTCCATAGTTAATATATATATATATATATATATATATATATATATATATATATATATATATATATATATATATATATATATATATATATATATATATATATATATATATATATAATATTTAGCAATTTTTAATTACTCCCCACCACTCATAGGTCAGGGGAACGGATGTCGGAAGACATATGCTTGTAGGTCATGCATTTACTTACATACAGTTATCGCAAATATAGATGCATGCTATAATAGTACCATACGGTCTTATCCTTCTCCTTTTCAGCTCTTTCTACTCCAGACGTAACTGTAATTCTCATTCCTAGAAGTAATTTACAAGTAAAGTTAGAAACATTCTTCCAATATTTTATTTTCTCCACTTTCTCTGACGTTTAACCTTTTCGAACTCATGATATCTTCACATGTCAACCTTTAGCCTAGAATTGTGATTAAATTTCACATTTCTGATGTGTTACATTCAGGTTTCTGTACCTTTTCCACCTGGAGTAAAATTTAAAACAAGAAAACCTCGTAAATTTAGATAGAATTCGAGATTTTTTTTTTTTTTTTTTTTTTTTTTTTTTGCAAACCCTCATCAATTTTAAATCATTTTAAAGACGATAGGCAAATTTTATCTTTTATAATCTTATATTTGATTTCGAAATTATTGGTTTATATTTTAAATGGCTTTAAATTATATATATATATATATATATATATATATATATATATATATATATATATATATATATATATATATATATATATATATATATATATATATATATATATATATATATATATATATATATATTTCATTGAGTTGTAACTTTTTAATAGTTGTAAATTCGGAAATTTTGGCTTTGACTGACTCCCATGAATGGTGGGGAAAATTTGTGAAGATGAGATTTTTATAATATTTTTGAAAGAAATACAAATGTATTGTAAATAGATAAAAAGAATTATAAAGAAGTTGCAGAAATACTTATAGTTTAAAAGAAGTGGGTAATTTAAAGTTTTGGGTTCGATTAATATTTGGTTATTCTGGGTTTGAAGATATGACCATTCTGGGTTTGAAGAAGATTTGATTATTCGGTTTGAAAATATGATCATTCTGGGAATGAAAAAAATTTGGGTATTCTGGGTTTGATGATTTGATCATTTTGGTATGAAAAAGACTTGGTTATTCTGGGTTTGAAGATTTGATCATTCTGAGTATGAAGAAGAATTGGTTATTCTGAATTTAAAGATTTGATCATTCTGGGTAGAGGTGGACCGGATAGTAATTTTTTACTATCCGCGGATGCGGATGCGGTTGCGGATATTCAATTGCGGATATCCGCAGATGCGGATGCGGATGCGGATAGTTTAATTTTTTAAGAGTTTTTGCCATAGATTCTTGGAATTTTAAATATAATATCCAGAATCTATGTTACCAGGGTGTGGGACGGGAACCCAACTCTTGAACACCCCACCAACCTCTTTCCCCAACCTCCACCCATTTGGAAAAATTATATATATATATATATATATATATATATATATATATATATATATATATATATATATTATATATATATATATATATATATATTATATATATATATATATATATATATATATATATATTATATATATATATATATATATATATATATATATATATATATATATATATATATATATATATATATATAGCCAGTAATTCAGTATTACCTTCACACTTCACAGTTTCACATATTCCATTTGAAGTTAATAATTGGTAAGTTATTTTTTTAGAAATAAAAGCTTTTGGGCTCTTTCAGGTGAAAGTTTGGTTCGCTTTTCGTTCGCAAATGAGGCCTACTCCACTGAAAAGACGCTCACTAGGAACACTAGTTGAAGGACATGCTAAATAAGTCCTTGCCAGCTCAACAAGAAAAGGAAAACTTTTGCAATTATCTCTCCACCAAACCAGTTGGTCTTTATCTGCCTCCAAACGTGGGAGTTTCAGATAATTTACAATAATCGATATTGTATCCTTTGACACTTCTGACTGTGATTCTTCATTGCTGCTGGAAGCTAGAAGATCTTTCATTGATTTAGCAATGCTTAAGCTAACAGATTTTGTTTCTTTTGTATCTGACAGCTTTTGCTTTTTCTTTAAAAAATTTTGTTTTGTACCTAGGATCTAAAAAGGTTGCAATTGTATAAGCATCATCATCTTCCAGGTTTTCAAATCTTTTTTTTTTTTTTTTTTTTTTACAGAACGCCACCACTCACGGGCAGAGCCCTTTTCAAGGAGGGGGCACACACACATGCACAAAGCTCATTCAAGCACACACACACCTAACGCACAGCCCTCAGGTGGGCGCAGACGGAAGCCTTGAAAAGTGGAAGATTAAATACAGGAGGAAAAATAGATGATGGTAGAGAGTTCCACAGAATAGAGGTGGCTGGAAAGAAGGAGGTACCACAACGGGCTAGCCTGGGATTTCCTACGTCCATCTGTCGTTCATCTTCTTCATTAATGTTTCAGTCATCCTTGAAACTCCCTTAGACTTAATAACATTTGTTAACACAACTTTCAATGTTGAAACAAGTGGTTTCACATCTGACAAACATGATTCAGCTGAACTCATAGTCTTTGTTAATTCTCCAAAAGGCTTAAGGATATTAATACAATTATTTAAAATGTCATTTTCGTCAGCTGTTAGAGGCTTTATTTTGTGCTGCTTGAAGCATAAAGGCAAATGGCCTCATTAATTTCGCTCATCCTCTCAAGCATATGCAAACTACTATTCCAGCGTGTTTGAATATCTTGCATGACAGAAAGTGGACGAACATTTAATCTTGTTTGTATTTTCTTCAGCTCATTTTGGGCTACAACCGAGTGATTGAAATGCGTAGCAATTAACCTACATTTGGTTATTAAATCGGATACACATTTTTGACTCATAATGGAATTTTTAACTACTATCTGAGTTTGGTGTGCAAAGCAATCTACATTTTTCACTCTTGCCAGAGAAAGTGCTTTTTTTTTATTTGTGCCCGAATCCCTGACTACGCAGTGCACTTCATTTAATGAAATCTTCCATTTTGTCAGCATCTTTTCAAATACAGTTTCAAGATAGTCGCCTGTATGGCGCTCAGAAAGAGGTTCTGCATTCAATACAAAGTTTTGCCTTTGAAAGTTTTTATCGATTGCATGATACGTAATTTTTTACTATCCGCGCATGCGAATGCGGTTGCGGATATCCAATTGCGGATATCCGCGGATTCGGATATGCGGATGCGGATGCGGATATCCGGTCCACCTCTAATTCTGGGTATGAAGAAAATTCGGTTATTCTGGATTTGAAAATTTGATCACTTTGGGTATGATGAAGATTTAGTTATTCTGGGTTTGAAGATTTGATCATTTTGGGTACGAAGAAGATTTGGTCATTCTGAGTTTGAAGAAGATTTTGTCATTCTAAGTTTGAAGGAAATTAGGACATTTTGGGTTTGAAAATGTGATTATTTTAGGTTTAGAGGTTTGATAATTCTGAGTTTGAAGGAGATGTGGCCATTCTGGGTTTGAAGATTAGGTCATTCTGAGATTGAAGAAGATTTTGTAATTCTGAGTTTGAAGAAGATTTGGTAATTTTGGGTTTGAAGAGATTTGGTTACTATGAGTTTGAAGATTAGGTTATTCTGGGTTCGAAAAAATATTTATTCCATTTAGAGTTTGAAGAATATCTTTTAATAAAAGGCTGAATTATTTATAACCAAATTCAATGTTTTAAATTTCTTCACTGAATTTTTTTTTTTTATTCATAAGAATATTAATCTATATTAATTTTATATTTAGAATAATGCTCCCTAGCTCAAGAGAACGTTAATCACTATAACCATAAAAATAATGTTACTAACTATTATTAATATTCATAACATAAAATGCTACGCAATATTTTGCAATGCAGCTTGAACGCCGCGTCAATTTTAATAGTAATTATTTTTGTCAATTATCAAACTCAGTTCAATTTGCTTTCAAAAGAGAGCGATCAGTGCTTTAATTTGTACACTTGAATGAAGTCTCTCTAATCTCTCTCATCAAAATATGTTATAATAACTTATTTTAATCCGATTTTGTTCCAATTAAAATGGAGGAGATTTGCGTTATTTTTAGGAATACATATATATCATTATATATATATATATATATATATATATATATATATATATATATATATATATATATATATATATATATATATATATATATATATATATATATATATATATATATATATATATATATATATATATATATATATATATATATATATATATATATATATATATATATATATATATAATATATATATATATATATATATATATATATATATATATATATATATATATATATATATATATATATATATATATATATATATATATATATATATATATATATATATATATATATATATATATATATATATATATATATCGCGGTTATCACTACAACTCGTGAGGGAAGCCAAACTCTAGAAAGGATGGGGAGGGGTGTGGAAAACGAAAAAGAAAAGGTTAAAAATAAACACTATACAATCCCCTCCTAACTCAGATTTCTCTTGTGATTACAGACGCATGCTTCATTATAAGAATTAAATTAGGCAGGAAATACTGAAGATGGAAAAGGATTCCATGGAACAGAGGTAGCTGGAAAGAAGGTAGGGCCTCAGTGAAAGAGACTGGAGCTGGCAATGCCTACACAAAATTCATGTGCAAACAATGCACGCCTTGTGCAACGATAGCGTCGTTAAAGTGGTGGCACATGAAAGACCAGTTTTTTCAAGCACTTACCGCTGTAGTGCATACAGAAAAGAGACAAAGCTCCAATGTCTCACAACTAAGATAGAATTAGAATTGGAAAGTATGGAGGAATTTAAAGCCTATTGATTTGTGATTCGACCTTATTCAAAACACAGTTGAATCCTGAACCACCTCCAGATATTTGATATCAGTCCTTCCTACAAGGGCAGATGAAATCTTTATATAGTTGGAGTAACTGAGAAAAAGGAAAAACTCGCAGTCAAAATAGAACTCCCAACTGTTTTTTGAAACGTCCCTTGTAGCCGTTGTGATATGAGGTTTCCAGAACTTTTTTGTTAAATGTTAAGGCCGAGAAAGCTAATATTGTTAATAGGCTAGACTGGAAAACTCCTGAAGGAGATAGGAAAGTTAGAATGTGTCTTTAAGAGGAAGACTTCTATAAGTTGAGTATTTGAAGAGTTGAGTATTTGAAGAGTTGAGTATTCTTAGGCCAGCATAAAGTAGTTACACAGGTATTAAAATTAAGAGATATAAGTTCGAGGTCATATTTACTAATAGAGGAGAAAGTGGACTATTTATAGAAAGTACTAATGGTGAAGCAGATCAAGATGCACAAGAATTGGTTGTGACGATCAAAAATATATGTTCGTTTTTTAATCAGTTGCTCCAGATCATTGAGAATATTGAATGATGTACTTTCCTCCTCTCTTCGATCAGTATAAAAAGATCCCATCCATTGAGTGTTGTGTATATTGAAATTCCCTAAATAGAGGAACTTACTAGTTGGATTAGGGGAGGCTTACATTTCAGAAAAAAAAATTTTTCATTCGATTCTCCTGAAAATTTCAGTATATATAGCTTTTTTCCCGACGAAAATAGTCGATTCCTAACGTTTTTACGAGAGATTTAATGTTTAGCAGTTATATGGGAATGTTTTTCAAAATTTAAATCTACGGTGAAGCCACATAAAAAATATTTTTGGTCTGAAATTTGGAACATATGTTCCTTATTCTATTGGCTACAAAAACTTCTGATTGATTTTTGCTCCCAGAGTTACACAAAAAACAGTATTAGTCCAAGACTGACTCACTGTCGAAAGAAATTATTTTTTGGAAAAAAAAAATTCAAATTTTCGAGGAAAAATATTTTTTAAAAAAAAAGTATAATTACTACGTAAATAAATTTTGGCGTACTTATAAAGAAGTGTTTGGACTACAAATTCTTATTTATACTTTGTTCGATCTGATTTGTTTGTTCCGAGATATGATCTCTCAAAAAAGGTCCATTTTTAGAAAATTTTCAAAAATTTCAAAAGTTTGAGAGGCTATACCTTCCTTCAAACAATTAGCATTTAATAATGCTCTAAATAAATGTTGTAGACCTTTCTCTCCTCTAAACAATATCCAAATTTAATCAAAATGCTCGCATAGGATTTTTTTTAAATAATTTTTTTCTCCGAAAGGGTAAAAAAAATTTCAAAAAAAAATTCGACTGAATATATCTTTTTTTTTGGACGTGATATCAAAAATCGATTGCGACTGATTAAAGAGATTGGGGCTAAGATTGTTTAGGACAATTTTCATCTCACGTGGAAAAATA
>SEYY01025165.1:70000-92500 GCA_009176605.1 Armadillidium nasatum
AAATTACATTTGTCCCTGCGGTACAAACTCAAAATGGACGATTCCTCGGACGTCGAAAAAAGACAATGAGCATCGTTTTGATGCGAGACTTGCTCATTCGCGCTTTCTTGGGGCGGGGGATGATTTTGTGTGCCACTCGCTGCTCTGCCTTTTCGATTCTGGGTCGTACTCGAACATCCAGGATTCGTCTCCGGTTACGACAGAGTTAAGAAAGTCCGGCTCATTTTGAATCAAATCCAATAATTCTTGACAGCTCAAAACTCGACGTTCTTTCTGCTTTTCCCTCAACACATTCGGCACAAGCTTCGCGCAGACCTTGCGCATTTGCAGATCCTCGGTCACTATCCCATGTACCGCAAATGTGGACATGTTTAGGGTGTCAGCGATTTGCTGGATGCTCAATCGACGATCGGAACGCAAAACTTCGCGCACATGATTCATGTTTTCGTCGGTTCTGGCGTTGTTGGGCGTCCACAACGGGGGTTCGTCGGCGATCTCCTCCCAGGCCCTCCTTGAACGCCTTGTGCCATCTGCCGGACTGTGACCTTGACATGCAGTCGTTCTTGAAGGCCTCTTGAAGCATCTGGAATGTTTCGGTTGCATTCTTTCCAAGCCGCACACAAAACTTGATTGCGTATCGCTGTTCAAGCGAACGCTCCATCGCGCCGTGTTACAAAGTCGAAAAACACACTTCACGCGGAGGCACGTCTTTCCACTCACACTGCTCGGAGCAAACTGACGACCGGCTGCATTGGAAGGGCAGACCCCTCATCACATTTCCTGACTCATTTTACCCCGCTGCGATGGATAGTCGCGTCACAATAAAATCATGCGTATTACATTCATAATGTACCCTGTATATATATATATATATATATATATTATATATATATATATATATATATATATATATATATATATATATATATATATATATATATATATATATATATATATATATATATATATATATATATATATATATAAAGGATTTCCCTCATCAACTATAAGAAATATTGAAAATCAAATCTTGAATAGTTTATGAAAAACAAAGCCATCAATTGCTTATGCATGCAACATTCTGACCGACGTACGAACGAATCACACAAATAAACAAACATAAGTTTGATATAAAAGACAATGAAACGAGAATTAACATTTTAATGGCGCCGACTTTTCCTTTATTGATTTATTTAAATACATATGTTAAAGAATACACTTTCGTTAGACGCATTAATCACTGCAAATGGTTGAATATATATATATATATATATATATATATATATATATATATATATATATATATATATATATATATATATATATATATATATATATATATATATATATATATATATATATTATATATATATATATATATATATATATATATATATATATATATAATATATATATATATATATATATATATATATATATATATATATATATATATATATATATATATATATAGGCAAATGACAACAAGTCCCGATATACGTTGTTTGAAAGTGGAGGAAGAGGAAGTTTGGGAAACAGATAAAGGGAGTGTGTTTCAGACTGCCAGTAGAGTACATGTAAGATTGAGTATAATGGTTAATTATGCGATCAGAGATTTGGACAGAGAAAGGATGAGACTGTATAGAAATGCGTATCGCACGAACTCTTCTCATTAGAGGAGGTATGCGACTTTACAGTTCCGAAGAGCATTGTTCGTTGTAATAGTAATAATATAGAGTGACGCAACAATTCGACTGGTAGAAAAAGACTGTAGAGAAAGAGTGAGAGCGAAAGAGTTTAAAAGACGAAAAGCCCTAGACTCCAACTTTTTAAGGAGTGCTGTATGAGTGTAACTCCAGATGTTTGAGGAGTACTCCATACAGGGGTGAACAACACCCCTGTAAAGAGTAAGCAACTGGAGTGGCGTGAAGAAATTCTGAAGGCAACTCAGAACACCCAACCTCTTAGAAGCTTGTTTAGACAGAAAAGTAATGTGATCCTTCCTAGAAAGAAAAAGATCACAAGAAAAATAGACACCGAGAATATTAACGACAGACGAAGGTTTGAATTGTATGTTTCCGAAGAAGATGTCATAGTTGTGTGGAATGTTGTATCGAGTATAGAGATGAAAGAATTAGGTTTCTGAAGAATTGAAAAAGAATATTTTCTCTGCCCCAATTTGAATTTCGAAAAAGATCAGAGATTAGTTGCTCCAAGAAAACTTTCCTTTCGCCAATTAAGTGCCATTGGAAGGAGCTAGGCGTTTTTCAAACTGTAAACTGTAATGAAGAGTAGTCATCAGTAAAGGAACGGATAGAAGATTAAGTAATAGAGAGAAGATAATTAATGAAAAGTAGAAAAAGAAATGGGGCGAGGATAGTTCCCTGAGGAACACAAGTATAAATAGGTGTAAAGGAAGAAGGGTGGCAGTCTACAACAGGTGCTATAGACCAACTGGATAGGAATTCAGAGAGAAGGCCACAGAGAAAATAATAGATTCTGTTAAAAGGAAATTTAAAAATCAAATCTTTGTGTCAGATTCTATCGAAGACTTTTGATATGCTTAACGCTACAGCGAAAGATTCACCAAAATACCGAAGAGAGGAGGACCAAGAGTCAGAGAAAAGAAAAAAAAGATCGCCTGTAGAGATCTCTTTGCGAAAGCCATACTGTCGATTAGAGATAATATTAAAAGAACTGAGATGTTTCCAAATCTTCCTGTTGAGGATATGTTTCGAAAAGTTTAGAAAGAACGGAGGTTAAAGAAATGGAACGATAATTAGATTGTTGAGAAGTGGTCGCCATTCTTTGGCACATAACTAATGAGCAAGGTAGGTAGGTTAAGTAGAAAGACAGAGAAGAATTAGTTTACAAAGGCAGGGTACAAGCTCAGAAATATAAATTTTGAGAAGTGTAAAGGGGATACTATCAGGACCGTACGCCTTCTTAGAGTTAAGCTCAGAAAGAGCAGATATGCCATCTTCAGAAGAAATTATAATATGCGGCATACCCGAGTTGGAGGGGGTTGAAGGAGGAGCAATAGCTTCGGAATCGTCTGAGATTGAATTCGAAGCAAAAGTTGGAGCGAAGATTTCAGCTTCAGCAGAAAGCAAAACGACAGTTGTACTGAAGGAGGGAAAGAGGAGGAAGCAAAGTTAGGGTTGACATTTTTTTGCAAAATGCCAGAAAGGGCGTGAGGAAGAGGAACCAAAAAGATCATTGTATTTATGACAGAGAAATTCAGCTTTTAGTGTTACGGACAACATGTTATGCAGTTTCCAAAATGAAATATAAGTTGCATGAGATTCTGGAGTTTGAAGCTGATGGTAATCCTTATAATATTATTTATAATATTTTATCATAGACCCCTTAGCTCGTATTATGGATCCCCGAAGTAATATTTTTCCCTTGAGGACCCCTTAAGGCTTCTGGGGTCCCCTAGGGTCCACGTGGACCCCGATTGGTATAAGTTGTCCTAGACTATGGAGGTTTGCCGTTTATAAAAAACGATCCCCATCCCCATAAGAGAAAATAATTTATATATATATATATATATATATATATATATATATATATATATATATATATATATATATATATATATATATATATATATATATATATATATATATATATATATATATATATATATATATATATATATATATATATATATATATATATATATATATATATATATATATATATACATACACACACACACACACACACACACACACGCTTCACTTTTTCCTAAGGCCTTAAAAAAGCAGAGTCAAAAGAAAGCTTCATATAGTAATCATTAAGGCCTTCCTTTCACGCAAGACCAAATCTTCGAACGAACTTACGTAAAAATAAAAACATTTTGCCAACCAACAGTCCTTAGACTAGGCCAAAAGCAAGGCTATAAGCTACGCTCGCATTTTACATTTCGGGGAAATCCTTCCTTAGAAGTAATCGAAATTTTAGATTATTTCTTTTCTTTTCTTTCTTTTCTTTCTTTCAGGCAAATAGAAAAAAGTATAAATGGAAACGAAGAAGAAGAAAAGAAAGCGCAGTATTAAAAATAAGATAATAAAAACTATAATATTGTTACAATTCTTCGCCTAAAAGTTTGGTTATTTATTACCCCTTATTTCACGGTCTGAGCCGAAAATGGTCTTTTTTTTCCGATTTTTTTTTTTTTTTTTTTTTTTTTTTTTTTTTTTTTTTTTTTTTTTTTTTAAACATCTTCTAATATGAGTTGGTAGAAATTTACCAGATGAGGAGAATATTACCCCAGATGAGCCAAAATGTAAGGGAACATTACACTTTTTTTCTCTTTCTTCGCCATGTAAAGTTTATATATATATATATATATATATATATATATATATATATATATATATATATATATATATATATATATATATATATATATATATATATATATATATATATATATATATATATATATATATATATATATATATATATATATATATATATATATATATATATATATATATATATATATATATATATATATATATATATATATATATATATATATATATATATATATATATATATATATATATATATATATATATATATATATATAATAGATAGAGAGAGAGAGAGAGAGAGAGAGAGAGAGAGAGAGAGAGAGAGAAGAAAAGAGAGAGCGTTGTGTGTGTGTGTGTGTGTGTGTGTGTGTGTGTGTGTGTGTGTGTGTGTGTGTTAAATTGTATTTGAACTTTCAGGGATAATTTTATTATATTTGCTTCAGAAATTAAAACTTATTTACCAATAGGAAGTAAATTACATTACTGTTGATTTTTCTAGTTTCTTTTCATTAATTTTATTCAACTCTTTTTTTTTTCTTCTTCTTCTTCTTCTTTTCTTTTTCTTTTTTCTTTTTAAATTTTTTTTAATAAAATGATGGAAAAGTTTAAACAAAAATTTTTCACGATAAACACGAAGCAAATTTCAAAGCCTTCAAAATAACCATCTTATTTTGATGACTTAATTAAACGATAACTTTGGTGAAACTTTTTAATTCTTTTATATCTATTTTTAAGGAAGACTTGAAGGAAAAGAACACCATTCCGCATAACGCTCACTAGAAAACAAAATGAATAAAACTATGTCCTTATTGGAATCATAATCTGATATGACTGAACACAAAGTTTGAAAGTATTCATAAGTAAAAGAAAGTGAGAAAAAATAGAAAAACAGTTTTCCAAAATTTACTCGTCTTCTGAATTTGAAAAATAATTGACAAAACTAACTCAGAGAGACTCATTTGACTAGCGATTCAGAGTAGCAGAGCTTATTGTGAAGGATAAATGATAAAAAGAATGATACAACATATAATGTAACAAAAAGAATAAAGGAAAGTCGCTAAAAATAAGTGAGATTTTGAGTGGAAAAGAGCCAAGTCTTCGCCATATCGAGAGGAGCTGTGCTAGTAAGTCAAGATTTTTCGTTAATAACATTAATTAGTTTTTTGTAAACCATACATGTACGAACAATGTTCCCATACCCAAACAAGGAACTCAGTGCAATGTTGAAAAGCCCTTCAAGATACTTAGACACTTATAGAAGCTAATATAAAAACTAAAACAACGCAAACCTTCTCAAGAGAATCACGCAATAAATAGAACAACAATTATTATTGAAAAAGTTGTCGTGTTGAAGTTGAGAGCTTTCTATAATGGACTAAGTACATACCGATGTATTTTTGGATTGTATTCATGATATATACTTATACCTCATAAATTTTACATATAGCATATTTATATATTTGATTAAAAGTCTTGAAATTAATATATTTCATTATTTTTTTTACGAGGATAACATTATGATTAAAAAAAATATCTACATATAATAAACAAATACCAGATTTTAGAATAGCTTGATTTAGGTAATTTGCCAAAGTGATAGGAGTATCTAAATTGTTACAAGTTCGTACCACTATTGAAATATTAAGAAATCTGCTAAGCATATTTTACAAACTAAAATAACAACTCCAAATAACTGAATAATTCCTAATGTTTATACAATAGTCAGTTAACATTTAACCAGACTAAGGAATCACTTATATTATTAAAATATATTTAATATATATATATATATATATATATATATATATATATATATATATATATATATATATATATATATATATATATATATATATATATATATATATATATATATATATATATATATATATATATATATATATATATATATATATATATATATATATATATATATATATATATATATATATATATATATATATATATATATATATATATATATATATATATATATATATATATATATATATATATATATATATATATATATATAATATATATATATATATATATATATATATATATATATATAATATATATATATATATATATATATGTGTGTGAGTGTGTATGTGAAAACGAGATGGAGTAGGATTAAAAATAGATCTTTAGTAATCCTTTTACGTTTTCCTTTTCTAGATTATGTTTTTGGCCAAATCTTTTGTTAACTTTTAAACTTAGGTTGAAATAATGGATGAGATTACTGAAGGGATTCTTGTAACTAAATATACTTAAGATACACCATAAATAAGACATCTTTAGCTCATTATTGTACATATATTCAAATAAACATACTATATATATATATATATATATATATATATATATATATATATATATATATATATATATATATATATATATATATATATATATATATATATATATATATATATATATATATATATATATATATATATATATATATATATATATATATATATATATATATATATATATATATATATATATATATATATATATATATATATATATATATATATATATATATATATATATATATATAGGGATGGAGCGATACCAAAATTTTTACCGATACCGATACCGATACCGATACCTAAAAATTACCAGATACCGATACCGATACCGATACCGATACCGGTATCGGAAAATATGCCGATACTACTACCGATACCGATACCGATACTTTTACTATAAATTTCCGATACCGATACCGATACGAAAATACGATACCGATACCGATACCAGTATCGGAAAATATGCCGATACTTGCCGATACCGATACCGATATATACTTCATCCATCCCTAATATATATATATATTATATATATATATATATATATATATATATATATATATATATATATATATATATATATATATTATATATATATATATATATATATATATATATATATATATATATATATATATATATATATATATATATATATATATATATATATATATATATATAATATATATATATATATATATATATATATATATATATATATATATATATATATATAACTCTTCAATTTGACATAATTCGACACGTTATGCCTTTTCCCTGTCGTATAATCTCTGTAATGAAGTAAGAAATACTTCAGGTTATTTTCTTTTAAAAATACTTTTGGCAAGGAAGGTATTTTTATTCTTCCTTGTCAAATTATTTGTAAATTAAAAAGATGTTTGAAGAATGATTCGAAATAAAAAATTTTATTTATTTTATATTTTTCCTTTTTTTATAATTTTTTTTTAATTTATGCTCACAAAAATACAGAAATTTAAATATTGAGACATGTATTTATTTGATTTTTCTTGGTTGGATAAATTAGAGATAAAATAAAGATAAATAAATAGATTAGAGATAAATGAGTTCTTTAAAAATTGTAAAGATATTCATGTGATTGGTCGCTGTGATAAATTAATAATTATATATATATATATATATATATATATATATATATATATATATATATATATATATATATATATATATATATATATATATATATATATATATATATATATATATATATATATATATATATATATATATATATATATATATATATATATATATATATATATATATATATATATATATATATATATATATATATATATATATATATATATATATATATATATATATATATCGTAATTTTCGTACTTAATTTTTGACAACCTAATTTTATATGGTTGGTTTGAATATTATTTATTTAAATAAAAATTTGAAACTAAAATTTTTACGATTTAATTTAAGTTTCCAAATTGACTAGTCTGGCCCCAAACACGCTAAAAACCTTCAGAAGGGGTGAACTGATATTAAGTCATTGGTATTTTACAGAGCAATGGTTATCTATTATTTATTTCTTTCTTTATAGACGCTGGATTATATCAACGTCGTCATCATAGTTAGCATAATAATCGTCATGCAATCAGGTTAAAAAAAAAAAAAAAAAAATTTAAAAAAAAAAAAAAAAAAAAAACAGGTGAAAATATTATACTATAGAAACTGTTTCGAAATGTCTTACGGAATGAAACACGTTCATATAATATGTGTTTGGTGTATTCATTCATCATAGAACAAGCTTATATACTACTTCAGTCAATGTAGAACATTGATTGGAGTTGGTTTGGCCAGCGGAAATGGCAGAGTTCCTTCAAGGGTTCTACTATATATATATATATATATATATATATATATATATATATATATATATATATATATATATATATATATATATATATATATATATATATATATATATATATATATATATATATATATATATATATATATATATATATATATATATATATATATATATATATATATATATATATATATATATATATATATATATATATATATATATATATATATATATATATATATATATATATATATATATATATATATATATATATATATAGATAAAACCCGAATTTGGATAAAAACTGGTTAAAAAAATAAATAAAAAATAAAAAAAAAATAAAAAAAAAATTGCAGTGATAAGTGTAGAATGTGTGTGAAGAAAGAAAATCAGTAATTCACATTTTGTCTGGATGCAAAGTGGTTATCGATAGACAATAGTATACAGAAAGAAATGATGTATGCAAACATATACTTCATAGAGTATTCAAGGAATAGGAGGTTGAAGCAGAGTTAAGCAACCAGAGAAATCATGAACCACCATCAGTAAAAGATAATGAACAGGTTCCAATTCTCAATAACTATCCCATTCCAACAGCCAATAGAATACAATGCAATAGACAAAACATATTAATAACAGATAATACAAATAACAAATATATATATATATATATTTATATTGTGGAAGTTGGTGTCTCCTACGAGAGATAAAAGGGGATATAGGGATATGGTATCAGAATCACAAGAACGAAATCAGGAGAGTATGGAATGTTGAGGATGCTTTGATAAAACTGGAGGTTGTGGGAGAGGTAGGAAGTGTGAAATCTGGTCTAATTGATCATTTAAAGAGACCGAGCAGTGTGACATCATCAGAAATATATTTTGAAGTAATAAAGAAAAGTCTATAGTGTTGGGAATGTGTTGGTTCGGGTACGGTTGGTACATCTTAGCCCTTTTAAGTAGTTGTAAATATATATATATATATATATATATATATATATATATATATATATATATATATATATATATATATATATATATATATATATATATATATATATATATATATATATATATATATATATATATATATATATATATATATATATATATATATATATATATATATATATATATATATATATATATATATATATATATATATATATATATATATATATATATATATATATATATATATATATATATATATATATATATATATATATATATATATATATATATATATATATATATATATATATATATATATATATATATATATATATAGTGTGTGTGTGTGTGTGTGTGTGTGTGTGTGTGTGTGTGTGTGTTTTTCGAAGCTACTCTTAACTTTTAAATTCTTCTTTGAAGAAAAAAGGAGAAAAAAAAACTTCATAAAAAATATTTTGAAGTTTAGGAGTTGAACATTCAGAATGCAACTTTTAGTGATTAAATAGTAGAATAATATATATATATATATATATATATATATATATATATATATATATATATATATATATATATATATATATATATATATATATATATATATATATATATATACAAATACATAGTCCGACAGGATGGTGTGCAGTATGCTTAATCCCGAGGTTGAGGGAGGCAGAGGGAGAGGAAGGCCAAAATGGAGATGGATGGATGGAGTGAGAGAGATTTTGGGTGGAAGGGGTTTGAATTTGGAAGAGAGCAGGATAGTTGAGGAGGACAGAGGGAAATGGAGGGCTGTGGTGAGAGGGTTGAAAGGTGAGATGTGCTAGTGTGTGAAGGAATTATGGTGGGCGCCACCCCACGATAGTGGGAAAGGTGAAAGGCGAAATATATATATATATATATATATATATATATATATATATATATATATATATATATATATATATATATATATATATATATATATATATATATATTATTATAGAATTGTAGATCTCATCTGGTTGGCAAATTCCGGAGGACTACAGCTTTCCACCAGATTGGGAAATTTTCCTTAAACAGAACCACAGAGTAAAGATCGACATATCCTAATAGACAACGTTTGAAGGTAGGTAAATTTGAAGACGTTGGGGAAATAGATGGAGGGAGTAGGCTCCAGTAATCGTAAGACTGAACACACCAGTTAAGACTGGAGTCAGAGTCGGACAGGGAAAGGACGAGACTGTTGCAAGGAGTGTAACGTAAGACATTCTCAGTGGAAAAGGTATGCCACTCGAGAGTTCAGAGAAACAATGTTCGTTGTAATAGTAATGGTACAGAAAAAGAGACGCTACAATTCGACCGGCAGAATGAGACTAGAGAGAGTAAATAAAAGAAGTTGTTAATAAGATGAAAACTCCTAGACTCCTTTTCTGGGAGAACTGTATGAGTGGAATTTAGAATCACTACAGACGTATGAGAGGTAAACAACACTCATATAAAGAGCAAGCAACAGGTATGATATGAAGAAATTTCAAAGGTGCCTCAGAACACCCAACCTCTAAGAAGTTTATTTAAAAAGAAAAGTAGTGTGATCCTTCTAAGAAAGACCGCTAGAAAAAGAAAAACAAGGAATATTAAGAAAGGAGGAAGTTTTGAATGCTATTTTTGAGGAAGATGTGATAAATGTGTGGAAGATTATTTCGAACAGAAAGATGAAGGAACTATTTTTTTGTGACACTGAAAACAACCATATTTTCTCTGCCCCAAATTAGAAGTTTGAGAAAAATCAGTGGTTAGTAACTCCACGGCTTCCCTCCTTGAGACAGTTAACTATTGTTGGGTGGGAAGGAGTAATGAATGGAGTAATGAAGATTGGAGTCGTCGACATTGTAATTTACAGGTAGTGAAAAAATAGAGAGAAGGTCATTAATGAAAAGTAGAAAAATTGTTGGAGATAGAACAGATCCCTGAGGAACATAACTATTAATATATTTAAAAAAAGTGAACGAAGGAAACAATAATTGCTGTAGAACTACAACTAAAGTTTGGTCAAATTTCCTAATACAGCAATCTGATCAAATTTCCCAGTTCGCCAACATGAAGTTTTACTTATTTTCGAACAAAATGCTGTCAGAAACAGCTCTAATGATAGAGATTTATTCGGTCATTGTTTTCGTTTGATGACAAAAAAAAACCACACTCTAGTACTATCCAAAACTCAAGAAATTTAATCAGTATATTTTATGATTTTACTTTTCATCAGCAACACAAATTAAAATATACTCTGCTCTATAGATAAATCAAAAAATCAAAATCAGCCCCCAGGTAGGGTTATTACCCCTCTCAGTAGGTTCATTCGTGAATGAACCAAGGGTTTCATGGGCCGACGGCAAGCATCCATTGGCTGGCCAAGCCAATCGCGGATGTCGATTTTGATTCCAACAGCAGCAAGCACGCAGCTGGCGTACTTATTACGCATAAGTGGGCGGGGCTAAGCGCAATAGAGAACTGCTCAAATTACTATATCTCAACTCGGCCTCGAAACAGGGTCTCTCGCGTAACCAGGGTCTCTCGCGTGCTAAGCGAATGCTCTACCACCGAGCTATGGAGCTCCATCTATAGATAAATATTCTTCATATTCTCACAAGAATCAATCACCCAAAGATATCCTCAAACATCTTGCTAGTAGTACAGTGAACCTAGAAAATTCATTCATATTTCATTTTGAAAGTAAATTTGAATGAACCTCAGAATTAATAAATTCAGTTTTGGATTTGTTGCACACTTTTTTTCCCTTTCCTTACAGCTTAATTAAGGGATTTTAAATAAATTCAAAGAAATATTCGTAATATTTTGAAATTTTTTAATAAACCACATGCACTTCAGTAGGTTTTTAATATATGAAACAAAGAAATATTTGCATTGGTGAGCAGAAAGAGAGAGAGAGAGAGAGAGAGAGAGAGAGAGAGAGAGAGAGAGAGAGAGAGAGAGAGAGAGAGAGAGAGAAGCACACACACACACACACTCATACACATATATATATATATATATATATATATATATATATATATATATATATATATATATATATATATATATATATATATATATATATATATATATATATATATATATATATATATATATATATATATATATATATATATATATATATATATATATATATATATATATATATATATATATATATATATATATATATATATATATATATATATATATATATATATATATATATATATAGGATAAAGTGAAATATAAAATTCGAAAGAGACAAAAACCAGAAAAAGTTTAAGAGGAAGAAATAAAACCCCATTTACTGAATTATTCGAAATGTGAAAAGAAAGAAGACGGGGGGGGGGGGGGTTCAGTTCCGTCCAAATACGTCAAAAAGTATTACCACAAAAACAAAAGTTCAAAAAAAGAAAAAAAAAGAAAAAGGCAAAAGACAATGATTACCAAAACCGATGACAACATCGTCATTTATGATTAATGACGTCCTTCGATCTTTTTTTTTTTATATATATCGAAGTCGATTAAAATGACGTCGTTCTGATGCCCCATTTAGAGATCGTTTTAAAAGATAAGCTTGATAGATGACGTCACATCAAACTTTAATCCTGAAGACGGATAATTAATCATATTAATGGAGACTCTTTTCTTTTAAATAAATACTATGTTCTCTTGAGTTTCAATAGAATATTATAAATATTATTCTTATTATTTTTATTATTATCATTTTTATTATTATTAAAATAGTTATTATTATTATTATCATTATTGTTATTACTTCTTATTTTATATTGTTATTATTATTGCTACTAGTTATTACTATTATTATTTCCTCTTATTTTTATTACTGTTATTGTTATTATTGTATTATTGTTTCGTTAACTTTTTCTACGAAATGTTTTGACAGGTTATGCTTTGTTAAGTGGTTATTTAACAGCGGCGGCGCTAAGGTCATCGTGGCCTTCCCGCCATATATATATATATATATATATATATATATATATATATATATATATATATATATATATATATATATATATATATATATATATATATATATATATATATATATATATATATATATATATATATATATATATATATATATATATTATAACTTCTTTGGTTCATCTCTAAGGATTTCTTTATATACTCCCATAAGAGTCTCCATCGTGTGCCCCCAAAGATTCAGGCCCCTCCCGCATCGCGTGAGTCTTATCTCCCTCACTGGTTATTGAATTTTGTTGCGTTATACGATGATATTACATAATAGAGTAGATAATTTAATGTGTTTTTAACAGGTATATTTTGTTTATCATCAATAATGTGTTATTAACGGATAAAATAGAACAATCCATTTAAAGCGCATGTAAAATTCGAATTATCTCCATTTAAAATGGTGTTTTTGATAGTATACTCTTTAAAATTGAAATAACACTTTAATGGTATGCGTTATTTTATGTGTTAATAACATAAGTGGTGATCGACAAAATTAACGCTTTTAATTAAAAAGGATATAATTTTTAAGAATTTTAGACTGTATGAGAGAGAGCAATAACATGCGAATACAATTATGAATTTTAATACATTGAGTAATTAATATATATATATATATATATATATATATATATATATATATATATATATATATATATATATATATATATATATATATATATATATATATATATATATATATATATATATATATATATATATATATATATATATATATATATATATATATATATATATATATATATATATATATATATATATATATATATATATATATATATATATATATATATATATATATATATATATATATATACTAAACCTATATGAGGAATGTCTCCAACATTAGTGTAATTACTGTCAGAGCTGCAGCCGGACGTGGGACGCTTCTTGTGCTTGTGCTTCTTAGTTTGAATTCCTACTATCGAAATCTGGAAAATTAGAAAGGGAAAGAATGAGCAGAATAATAATAATAATAATAATAATAATAATAATAATAATAATAATAATAATAATAATAATAATAATATAATAATAATAATAATAATAATAATAATAATTGTAATAACCATTATTATTATAATTAATATTACTATAAGGTTTTCTATTATTATTATTGCTATTATTATTATTATTATTATTATTATTATTATTATTATTATTATTATTATTATTATTATTTTTATTATTATTATTATTATTACGATAAAGTTTTCTATTATTATTATTATTATTATTTTTATTATTATTATTAAAATTACGATAAAGTTTTCTATTATTATTATTATTATTTTTATTATTATTATCATTATTATTATTATGATTATTATTATTATTATTACTATTATTAATATTATAAGATTTCCATTATTATTATTATAATTATTATTATTATTTTATTATTATTATCAATATTATGATAAGATTTTCTATTATTATTATCATTTTTTATTATTATTATTATTATTATTATTATTATTATTATTATTATTATTATTATTAGCGTGAATATTTTAGAATTGAATACACACACAATTCAGATTCGTTGTACAATGTTAGAAATAAAATTAGAAGTATTTTTTAATCAGTGACTTTAAAGATGTGTTTTCAGATAAGAATTTAACATTCGCTTTTGGAGCTTATTTTAAGCATATTGGAATTTTTATTTTATTTAACTAAATAAAAAAATAATAATAATAATAATAATAAAAATAGTTTACAAAGATTGTTTGAAATTTACTATATATATATATATATATATATATATATATATATATATATATATATATATATATATATATATATATATATATATATATATATATATATATATATATATATATATATATATATATATATATATATATATTATATATATATATATATATATATATATATATATATATATATATATATATATATATATATATATATATATATATATATATATATATATATATATATATATATATATATATATATATATATATATAGTATAAGATTTTCTATTATATATATATATATATATATATATATATATATATATATATATATATATATATATATATATATATATATATATATATATATATATATATATATATATATATATATATATATATATATATATATATATATATATATATATATATATATATATATATATATATATATATATATATATATATATATATATATATATTATATATATACATATTTCTATATATTTTTTACTTTATAACAATCACGTATGAGCTAAAATAGATTTTTTCCTCTGTTAACTCTTTAAAATGTTGAGAAAAAGTTTTTGAAGAAAAAACGTTGCGCGATTTTGAACTATTTTCTCTCTTGAAACGAACGTCTAAACTTCAAGTCAATTTTAGGCTCTTTAAATGGTTTATAAAAAAAGTTTATATCAAAGTATTAACCTAGTATATATATATATATATATATATATATATATATATATATATATATATATATATATATATATATATATATATATATATATATATATATATATATATATATATATATATATATATATATATATATATATATATATATATATATATATATATATATATATATATATATATATATATATATATATATATATATATATATATATATATATATATATATATATATATATATATATATATATATATATATATATATATATATTACGATTTAGGGAAATCTTTAAGTTTTAAAAATGGGTAAGAATACCAAATTTAGACTTGTCTTACCATTCCTGGCTCCTGAAGTGCCTGACGAAACTCGTCAGCGAACTCTGTTTCAGCGTAAACAGAAGACTCTGCCTCAGAACAAGAACAAGAACACTGAGAACAATCGTCAGCGTCTTCTCCTTCTAAAAAATCACTTTCTTCCTCGCCTAAGGGTGCAATCTCTACTTCTATGGGAGGAAGAGAGAGTTTCTTCCCTTGAGACGGAGTATGTTGGTTTCCTTTTACTTTACCTGAACTTCTGAGGGAATTGGAAGGATGTTCCCTTGGTGGAGGGGTGGAAGGGGGCGAAGGAGCCTCGAAATTAGGTCCCATTTCAGATGAAGATAAGAGAATCGAAGAAGGATTTGGTAAGGAATCAATGTTGTCTTTCTCATTATCAGTTTTTGGATCTAATTTACCAGGAAGTTCTTTTTGGACTCGTATGTTTCCTTTATTTGATAAGTAGTTTTGCTCTTCATCTGTAAATATATATATATATATATATATATATATATATATATATATATATATATATATATATATATATATATATATATATATATATATATATATATATATATATATATATATTTATATATTTATTTTATTTTATATTATAATATATATATATATATATTATATTAATATATATATATATATATATAATATATATATATATATATATATATATATATATATATATATATATATATATATATATATATATATATATATATAATAATATAAAAAGAGAGCATATGGAAATGAAACGCATTCACATAATGAACAAGCTATAGACTATAGACATTTTATATATCACTGTGAAGTATTGAGAATTTATTAAAAAAAATAGTATGAAAGTAATAAATTAAATAGCTCTTGAAAGGTTTTAAAAATATAAATATCTTAAACGACATTTTATAATAATTCAGAAAGTAAAATCTGCATTATATTTGTTTTCCCATTAGGTGTTTGAAATACTACTACAAGAGAATGTCAAAAGAAACTGAGAAGCATGGAGAAGCTTTATACATTTGGTTCGTCGTTATTTCATTAAGAAAAAAAATTAAACAATTGTTTTTGAATTTTTCTTCTCTTCCTTTCAAATGGATAAGATTTACTGGAGAAGAGGTATGTTTAGACTAAAGAAGTCTCTGGTTCGAAGATAATACCTAAATCGATGATATGTTTAAATTAGAAACGAATAGTTACAAAGAGCAAACGGAAGAATAATTTTATTGACAGAAAACAGGTATGGAATACCATAAATTTAAAGACGTCGTTTATTTCCTAGGAAGATAATGCGAGTGTTAATCAAAGACTAGATACTCTGATGTCTACAGCTACATTTTCAAGACTTTAATACTCAAAAGAGATTCGAAGTAAAAGGACGCTCAAGACAGCTTAAAGACAATCTTCAAGATATCATCTTCAATTAATATGAGTAGTGAACTAAGACCTCTTTAGGGAACATTCTCGCTCAATATTATTTTTGTGGTAGGATGATAGGGTGGTCAGTATAACCCGAGCATTCCATAATATCAAAATATAAATAAATAATAAAATGCAATACTATAATAGTCTGCATAACGGTACTTTGATGACGATGACGTAATTTCCAGCAATTTCAGTTTGTGATTGATTAATTGACTTAAATCCTGCTACTTTCTTCGAGGAATTTCGAAAACAGGATGACGTCATCATATCGTTTCTTCGTTCGCAGGAATTTGAAAAGTAGCAACCTTCTTCATATTTTATGGAAGGCAAAATTGTTATTCGATTTAATTACTTTGATAATTAAATTAAATATTATTTTCAAGAGAACCTTCAAACCTTATTTTTTAGAGATCTTTGAACGAGATTTGCTCAAATACATTCAGCAATAAACAGAGTTTAAGTCCTTTTAAATAAATAGAAAAATAACCTATCTGAACTGTGTGTATCGCTTATTCCTCATGACTGTAGTAGCTACGACAACTCTGTTACCTCCCATGGTACACTATATATATATTTATATATATATATATATATATATATATATATATATATATATATATATATATATATATATATATATATATATATAAGAAAGCATATAGAGATAGAAAGCATAAGTAAACTTGAACTTTAGGTGTCAGGTAGAGTACGTTCTTAAACAAAGACAACCCTTAACATCAATTCCATAATAACACAATTCAAATTTCGATCTTATCGAAGGAAGGAATAAGGACTAAAATCCCACGCACACTGTGCCTCAATACTCAGGACTTCGTACCTTGTAGTTTTTGTCTTTGTCTGAAGGCTTCAATGTCTTGGCTAAGAGCTCTCAAAGCTTCGTAAGTGACGGACGGCAAATTGGGAGCACATTGCACCCTCTCTTTTGGGGGCGACGGAATCTGCCCTTTAGAATAAAATAATAATGATAATTATTTGGTAAAAAGAAAAAAACTATTATTATTATTATTATTATTATTATTATTATTATTATTATTATTATTATTTTTATTATTATTCATTATTATTATTATTATTATTTTTGTTATTATTATTATAAATTTATTGTTTTAAAATATGTAGAAAATTATAACTCACTCAGTCTTAAGTAAATAAAAATTTTTTATTATTATTATTATTATTATTATTATTATTATTATTATTATTATTTTTATTTTTATTATTTTACTTTATAATTAATCACTTTAAACCTACAAGATCACGTATGCACACACAAACACACACACACACACACTTATATATATATATATATATATATATATATATATATTATATATATATATATATATATATATATATATATATATATATATATATATATATATATATATTATATATATATATATATATATATAAAAATAAATAAAAAATATATATATATATATATATATATATATATATATATATATATATATATATATATATATATATATATATATATATATATATATATATATATATATATATATATATATATTATTATTATTATTATTATTATTACCGTTATTTTTGTCTGAAGTTGAAGAAAGCGATGAGGAATTAGGATGACTTGGCGATTGCGAAATATAGAAGCCCGCAGGAGCGTATTGAAGAGAAGTTGACTCGTACACCACAGAATTTCTATATACAAAGTCATAAAAACTTTATATATATATATATATATATATATATATATATATATATATATATATATATATATATATATATATATATATATATATATATATATATATATATATATATATATATATGTAAATAAGATTAGTGTATAGGAAAAATCAGCTGTTTAAAATAAAATTTCAGTTTGCCTTTTAAAAATATTTTTGTTGGACATAAAAATAGACGAATTATTTTCTAATTTTTTATTACACAATTACTAACAATAATTTCATAACAAATAATAAGGAAGGAAATTTACCTCGATCCCGCACTGTCTTGAGGGTACGGAGGCAAAGGGGTAATTGCTGAGGCGTAAATATGTGGCGGACAAAGAGGATTACTTGAGAATCCTTGACTTAGAAGATCCTTGTGGGAATGTAGATGTTGAGGATCTTGAGGAAAACAGAGTGAGGGGCGAATCGACATTGTTGGGGTATAATGGGCTTCTGAATAAGGAGATTCCCCAATCGAAGAGTTCCCCCGATTTACTGAACAGTAACATGACGTCTGACTTCTAGAGTCGTTTGGTACCTATATATATATATATATATATATATATATATATATATATATATATATATATATATATATATATATATATATATATATATATATATATATATATATATATATATATATATATATATATATATATATATATATATATATATATATATATATATATATATATATATATATATATATATATATATATATATATATATATATATATATATATATATATATATATATATATATATATATATATTATGAAATGGGGCTAAGAGAAAAGTAAGAGAAAATATTAAAATTCAAAGCGGACTCTCTCTATTATAACCTATTATTGGATCGAATTTCTTATCCCTTTATTACCAGACTGTATTTCATACTTTCGAAAGCATAAAACTTAAACGAGTCTCGCGAGACGACGCTAACACTAAGCAAACGGCTTAAGAAAAGCACTTAGGTAGCTGCGAGTGCTTGAAAATATCGTCCACTCTTGTATATAGGAAACCGTTTGTATCATATGTTGCAAAGTGTTATTGGGTGTTATTGCATGGGTCTGCTTTCATATATATATAATTGCCATGGCTAATCACTTTGAATGGTTAATAAAGGGATGGAAGGAAGATGTTATTCGTTTCTAAATACCTAAATGCCTATAATAACATTTGATAAGAGTGTCAAATAACATTGATATTTTAAATGGATGTGGTTTTATGAGAGTGGTCACTTGTGCTCTATTGAGACAATTATAGGTTTGTGTTATCATCTGGCAATAGCTTTAAATACTTTATACAATTCAAAAGCTATTTTAAGAAAACATAAATAAAATATAATAATATCGACTGAAAGAGTATCACAATACGCTAGAATATCTCTATTAAAATTTCAAGGACGAAAAAGTAGATGTTAGATATTAATTTATTTCCTTACTAATTTTTTTTTTCACAATAAAAAAAGAATGTTATATATTTTAAAAATGTTTTAATATTCACAAAAACAATTTAATTAATAATTAATTTATTACTATAATGTTATACAAGCCCCCCAAAAAAATTGTTTTTATTTTTAAATTTTAAATGAGTATTTTTTTTTTAACAGTAATGAGGAATTTTATCTTCTATTTTCAAACAATTGGAATGTTAAAGTACCATATATATATATATATATATATATATATATATATATATATATATATATATATATATATATATATATATATATATATATATATATATATATATATATATATATATATATATATATATATATATATTATATATAGCATAGATATCACGTTGATTGACAGCTATTAACAAAGAAATATTTGATGAGTGAATCCAATTAATGACATAAAAAAAAATTTAATTACTCTTAAAAACGGCATTAAATTCGTTATTATTATTATTATTATTATTATTATTATTATTATTATTATTATTATTATTAATAATAATAATAATAGTAATATTATTACTTAATTTTATTATTATTATCATTATAAATGTTATTCAATAATAATAGTTATTATTATAAATTATTATTTAATAAAATTTTTATTTTTATTTTCCATTATTATTATTATTATTATTATTATATTATTATTATTATTATTATTATTATTAAATGGAATGTCAAATTTAATAATTTAATGAAGAACCAGAATATAAGAAGACCAAATCTACGCAGCACAAACTCAAGTACACAAGGTAAAACAAAGTCCACTCTAACTAAATGTTGCAAAGCTTTATCTTACAAAAGCTTTGAACAATGGAATGAACTTCCAAAAAAGATTTCATAAACATGTAAAAAATCACTTGCTTTCAAAATACTCAAGAAGGGACCCATTAACCAGACCACCACACTTATTCCCAACTTTGCCAAAACTGCTGCAATTATTATTATTATTATTATTATTATTATTATTATTATTATTATTATTATTATTACTTATTATTATTATTATTGTTATTATTATTATTATTATTATTATTATTATTATTATTATTATTATTATTATTATTATTATTATTTGATATAGCTTGGATATGATAATGTTAGCTTTTTAATGTTTACTACTATTATTTTTACTAATAAATATATTTTTTTAATTATTATTATTATTAAAAAAATTAAAAAAAAAAAAAAAAAAAAAA
Organism: Armadillidium nasatum; assembly: GCA_009176605.1. Lineage (NCBI taxonomy): Eukaryota > Metazoa > Arthropoda > Malacostraca > Isopoda > Armadillidiidae > Armadillidium > Armadillidium nasatum. The sequence continues at coordinate 92,068 of SEYY01025165.1, forward strand.
AAATTTATTTTAAATTTTTTTTTAATTTATTTAAAATTTTTATAATAAAAAATTATTATAATTATTATTATGTTGCTGCATTATTATTATTATTATTATTATTATTATTATTATTATTATTATTATTGTTGTTGTTGCTATTATTCCTATTATTTGCTGTCTTCATTATTATAATAATTATTAGCTTCTAGATATTTTAATGTTATTATTGTTAGTCATTACATTTTATTGTTATTTTTATTGTTATCTTTAAGGAGGTAGTTTAAGTTAAGATTATGACTTGAATAAAAAATTAAGTATCCAATGTTTGTTTCTTAGTTATGAACTTCAATTGAATAATGATTGATTGTTATTTTGTATTAATTTAGGCTCAAAGGATGAAATCGTCCCCCAAGAAGCAGATTTCAGTTTTGTATTAACACATAAAGTGTAC